>JAPYZL010029592.1:0-16465 GCA_030522825.1 Platygaster orseoliae | reverse complement strand
TTATTTTCTTATTAAGGCCAGTAAAATTTTTATAAACAAATTTCAAATCCTTTTCAAAATTTGTAAGTTTTATATAAATTTACTTTAATTAATTTTGTATACAGCTTTTGTAAGGTCACTTTATAAAAAAAAGATTTCTTATACAAATTTTTATAATTTTATTACAAGAATCAAAATCACAATGAAAGAAAGAAAATTGCTTTCTTTTTTTTTCGAAAATCTTATTGAAGGCAACAAAAATTCATCACTTATGTTAAATGCAAAAAATTAATTAATAGTATTTTTTACGGCTATACTGTTTATCTCTGTTAATTGTATGATATGTTCAAAAAATATGAAAAATCTGCAAAATATGCAATAGTAAATGCACAAAATATGATAGAGTCCCTTGATCTATTTTCCTATTGTGACTGACAATGACGTGCTTTTTAATGAAAAGTACCAAGTCATTACTAAAAAACATGTATATAATATATTATAAGCTGTAACTGCATAAATATGCAAAATATGCATATAATATGTTCATGCATATTTTTAGTCACTCTCTACAGCAGACCAGGGCAAAAAGGCCCACGTTTGGAAAATTCGTTTTTCTACAAGACAGTAATGATTATTGAATAACAACTTATGTCACGCGCAAGTGTCTCTCCTAAGGAACAAAACTCTAATCATCATTTTCAAGGATCTTTACTAATTTTCAAGTTTTTACAAAAAGTTTAAAGTAGTGTTGAATCAGCCATTTGAATAAACCCCAGGGCAAATACGCCCACGTTATTAATTAAAGAATTTCGCATGAAAGTAATAGGAAATAACATTTAAGAAATGAAGTACATTGTTTTGATTAACATACAAAAAAAATTTTCTAAGCACTATCCGAATATACACTAAACAATTCTTGCCAATGAAAATAAAGTCCAAAGTTCGCACACATTTATCGTGAGCAGTGTGTCTACCGGTCAGGGAATGGTCAGGGAATTAATTTTTGTCAGGGCAAGTCAGGGAATTTTTTTATGTAATTCAAAAAGGGCTAAGAAATAATTGTTCGGTAAAGAAATTCTTAAGTTGAATACATGATTTCCTGTTTCATCAACTGAAATGCTCTTCAAAATAATATAAACATTGAGAAAAATTTAACAAAAATATCTAATAAATTTTATTACATCAAGTTTTTCTTGTTGTTTTGACTCCTTATTTTTTTGCCGTTTCAAAAAGTCATTGAAAAACTTAGACGTCAGCTTTTTATACTAATAAACACTTATTTGGAAGTTAGGGAAAAATTCAACGAAGTCAGGGAATTTTGAAAATGGATTTTGGTAGACACCCTGATAGCTGGTTTGTGAAATTCGATGCATTGCTTTTTATCCAGTAGAGACAATGTTTTCCAAATATTTGCAACAAAGTTCATCTTCTTCTTCGGGATTCCATCGACTTTCCAACCTCCTACGTATTCATTCATTATAATTGATTAATATTTTTAATAAATGGACCGGGCGTATTTGCCCCGAGTGACAAATTTTTCTTTAAAAATTCATTAAAAATACAACAAAATTTTCTGAGACAAAACTACTTGGGCTTCTAGTTTTTCTTACTTCAAAAAGCAGAAAAAACTTATCTGGCTGCAAAAGCAACGAGAAACGAAGACTGTAGATATTTTTTCCCAAACTGCAAAACTTAGATGTTGAGACTCCAGAACATCAAAACCATCTACTTTTATTTATAATGTTCTAACCAAAATGTCAATCGCTATGATTTTTTTGTGGTTATGTCTATGAGTTAGGGCACACGTATAAAAAAATTTGCGCGAAATTTGAATGAATGTTTACAAAGAAACAGCGGGTGGGCGTATTTTCCCCAGTCTCCCCTATTAAATAATTCTTTTTATGTTTATGCATATTTTTGGTCACTCTGGTGATGTGACTTTCGAAAGAGTAGTCAAAAAAATTCGTATGAAAATAATTTTTTTTTTTCAATTTTCAGCTGGACCCTGCCGTAGACGAACGCGCCTCGATGCATGGCGCAAGAACCAAGAGGAAAAAAAGAAAATTTCTCAACGTTCAAAAAAACCACCATTTGTAGTCGGAATCTACCACCCTCCTATCAATCCGTTCCCTGCAATTCCCCTTCCACCTGCAAAAGTTGCTAACAAAAAAAAACCAAAAATCTCAAAGGCCACCGTAAAAAGGCTTCAACACAAATCGAAAAAAATCAAGAGCCCAGTAAAAAACAAAATCTTCAAAGTTCTTGAACTCAACAATGCAACGTTTTCCAAAGATGAGATCCCTGCAATAATTCCAGTTTCTTCTGTGAATTGGACTCCATCCAACACCGAAACTATCGCAAAAAGAATTACAAACTTGGGATGCATTGCTGAGGAAGACGAAGAAGAGGAAATTTTGGGATGCAACAGAACCTTTGAGGTTACTAAGCCAAAAACAAGTGGACCGCAGAAACAGGCAGAAGAAGCCGACTTTGAAAGTTTGCCTGGAAGTTCTTTAAAAATAAAAGGTGTGTTAATTAGGAATTTCAATTCAAGAAATTTCACAGAATTTTTTTACATGCAAATAGCTTGTAAAAAAGAGCTTAAAATTACAATTTATTCTTATTTTTTGTTGTTTTAATTTTGCAGGAAAGCCCAGAGCTTCAAGCACTCCAAATTCATCGACAGACCTCAAAAATGTATTTGGAAGCATCCAAGAAAATGAGAAGAATGTCGAAACCTCCGGTATTTACAATTTCTTTAAGTTATTGAAATAAATACTCAATACTTATAAAATCTTATAAATTATTGCCTTGGGTAACTGAGTTTTCTACTTTTGTGTTTAAAATTTCTGTGACTCACTTTTGAAAAATTGTCATGAAATCAAAAATTAAAATGTTTTCGCATGACACCTTTTAGACCTTGAAACTTGATTTTTGAATTCCAAATTTTTCACATTGATTCAGATCCCAAAGAGAACTTGCAGTCTACTACTTTGCCTTTGGAAGGGGACACACCATTCAAGAAGAGTGAAAGGCGAAGCATGGACATGGCGGCTATGTTCTCACCATACATAACGACTTCCAGAGGAAAAACGAATTGCAGAAAAGAGCAGTCATTACGCCTCAGGCTCTCACGCAAATCAACTTCGGAGGAAAATATTCCAATGAAAGATACGGTGATCCAGAATCTCAACATTTCGGTGGAGGAAGAGCAAAAGTTGGCCAAATATTTCAAGATGTTGGTGGAGAACGAGATCGATCGGTGAGCAATTATCTCTCTATATAATAAAAAGAACTTTTTGCGTGGTCTCCGGCAACTTCCTTATATCCCCTCAATTCCTGTCATTTCACATCATTTTCCATGATTATTAGTTGTCTATTCTAAATATAGTTCTCATTCCCTGTCAATTCCTGGCAATACCTGTCATTTACAATCAATTCCCATCAACTCCTGTCATTAACCGTCAATTCCTGTCATTTACCATTAATTCCTGTTATTCCTTGTCAATTCCTGTCATTTACCGTAATTTCCCGTCAATTTCCGTTATTTCTAGTCAGTTCTCATTATAATAATATCACAATGACAACATAAATAATATAAAATTTAAATAACAAACATCAATTCTTATTTCCCGTGATTTTCTGTCAATTTTTGTTATTTCCCCTCAATCCCCATCATCAAAATATTGCAAAAACAATAAAATTTGTGAAGATAATCTTAACTATTAGTTTTATTATGTATACATAAAAAAAGTGTTATTTGTTGTTATTTATATTATATATAAACTACGTATATCCTACTTTTTAGCTGGTTTTTAACTGGATTTCAAAATGATATTTTTAAATAATACTTTACTTTTTATCTAATTTGTTTACCTTTAAAAAAATACATCTAATACTCTATCTCCCATACCTTACATGAACTTTCTGTATACTTTACTTTTCTTTTACTTTTTATTAACTACAAATAAATTATCCAAAAAATCTCCTAATATACATTTAAAACTTATTTATTCATTCTTTTAAAACTTCTCCGCCCCGCAATAATTCATCCTGATTCATTTTTTCTTGCAAAATTTGTATTTTTTTCTCCTCTTATACAATGATCTTGCATATTTCATCTTCTTCATTTTTTCGAAATAAAATTTTTTTTATTAATTTATTGTATAAATATTGATTTTCAAATGAGAAAAAAATTTATATTTGTATGATAAAATAAGAGGTGCAATGATCACCCAGAGCCAATTGATAATAAAGATTTCAATTTCTTTCTATAATTTTTGATCAATATTTCGACCTATGTCACGTCCTTATTAGGATTAATAGGATTAAATCCTTGTATCTCAAAAAAAAGTGATTGATGTCAACAAATTCCAACTGTGAGTCAACCATTGTCAATACGTAGAAAAAACAATCACAAATAATTATATGGGAGACCGGGGTGTTATGAGCCATGGGGAATCGTGAGCCAGCGCCATATTTTTTTCCCTAGAAAATCATGGCAGCTTCCAACAACTGTTATCGACTTGTCTCATAACAAGCTAATATTTTAAAGATCAGTGAACTTGTGCAACCACGTCGTTATTTTGTTGTGACAGTAAATAAAAATTTGTTGCTCTCGAAGTATCATTTTTACTTCATGTAAGGTCTATTATTGTGACAAATCTCTGTGAATCCATGCAAGTAACTATATTTATAATATTTATGTGAGTTAAGCTTTTGAAACAAAAAAGAAATTTTGCATGAACTTAGCATTGCGTAATTTATTTGCGGTCATTTTGTAAAAGTAGGGGTTCGGGGAATTGTGAGCCATTTTTGGTGGGGAGTTGTGAGCCACTCATTTTTTGACATTTAACGAGCTAACTTCATTAGTTTGATGTTCGATCATACTTTATGACTGTTTATGCAAAATTTAAGCACTAAACACTTGCAATGCCTGCGATTGGGCAATCTACTTGAAATGTAGTCAAATGACCAATAGTTATTGGACTTGCAAGCATTGCATTTCAGATTGATTCTCATCATTTTCACTTTTTTTCTTAATAATTAGTAATGATACTGCCATTTAGAAACATAAATTACAATTTTCTAACAAAAGTTGTAGTTGTTTTTTGATTGTAAAAGTGGCTCACGATTCCCCGAGATTTTTGAAACTTGAGAAAATGCAAATTTTTTGCTATCGTTTGGGAATCATTCAATTCGAAGATATACGATTTAACTGTTGTGACTAAAATAAAGGTAATTTGTCATAGTACAACATCCCGCGTTGAAATTTGAAGGAAAACTTGATTTGATAGCAGTCCGTTGAGCATATAAAAAAGTGGCTCATTATACCCCGGTCTCCCCTAATAAATCAATACCATCATCTTTTAGAATTTCACCAATCACTTTTATCTTTCTTTGTCTTGGAAGTTTAGTGTGTTCGTTTAAATTCTTTATTTTAGGCAAAATTTTTAATTGACTATCTATTACTCAAACCAAATATGAATTTCACTTATTTTTTCTTCTTTCCCAAGTTTACAATCAATTAATGCCTCTATTTCTAAAAAAGTAACAATTGAACCTCCGGATGCAATAAGGGCAATCGCATGATTTCTTTCATAACTTTGAACTTAATAAAAATTTGTCTCCGTAACATGAAAAAATTTTATTATGCAGCCTCTGTCTTTCTTTTTATGGTCATTTCAAGCATTTAATTGATTAATTTTTATAAATTTTGATGGTGTGAAAATCATGATATTGCCCTTATTGCATTCGGAGACTCAATTTATATATACTTTTCACTAATCTTTTTGCAAACATTTATGATAATTATTACTATTCAACATTAATGTGTACATAGATGGAAATCATTCAAAAAACAAAAATTTCTCAATTGAGAGAATGAAAACTGTAAATCAAAATCCCAAAACAAGTATGGAATTCAAGTAACTCTTGCGATTCATAATTTTGAGTAACACCTTTATTTATAATCATTAATACAGTTTTTTACAAGGTTGTGCATTCTTCATAAATATTTTCTGTAGCTTTTATAGATCTTTTATAACATCAGTTTATAAAATATTTATAAGGTTACTTTGAAAAATACTTTAAAAGAGGCTAAACAAAAAAAAGCTGTTTCAGAAAAATTCGAAGGTTTTTCGTCTAATTGGTGAAGTTTTATTCCATTTAATTTTATAGTCTTCAAAAATACGTTGAAATTAATTATTTTTACCTGGAAAATTTAATGTACATTCAAAATTTATGAATATATGCAGTTATGTCAAAAATATTTTCCCAAAATATTTCGCTTGTTTTTAACGAAATATAAAATAATATATTTAGGACTTTGGAAAAAAATATTTTAAGTACGAAAAATAACAAAGTAGTAAATAATAAGTTTCAGAATTTTTCAAATTGTAAAGTCCAAATTTTCTTATTATTGTAGTCTAACCTAAATCTTTGAATAGTTTTATTATGTTTAAAATTTTAAAATTTTTGAAAAAATGAAAAAACTGATAATTTTCTAAATAGTCGATAATTTTATAAGTAGACAATATAAATTTTGTATATTGTGATCATAATCATATTTTTTGGAAAAGTGTATGCTTTTTTTAATTTTATGAAAAAATTTCAAAAATTTGGAAGTATTGAAAAATTACGAAAAACTAAAAAATTACGGAAACTTCAATGAATTTTTTTCGATTATTATTGTTAAGATATGTGACGCTCTGCAAGAAAAGGGCCCTTATGTCACTTCTGCATATGGGCCCTTTTCTCGCGGAGTGTCACATATAAAGAAAATGAAAAAGCATTTGGATAATTCTCCAAATTGTTGTAAATTCTATAAAATTTGCATAGTTTGTTGAATTTCAGATATGTTGATAAACTTTGTACATCGTGAAAAATTTTTAAATCCTGAAAAAAACAGAAACCGTGTACTATACTACATTCTTAAATATCAAAAAATGTTTCATCATACGGATACATTTCAAAACTTGAAGTTTTAAAAATAATTTAGAACTTAACATTTGAGAAATGTTCGGTATTTGTTAAAAATTTTAATAGTTCGGTTAAACTAACATTTAAAAATTAATTAATTTCAGCGCAGTATTTTTGAGTATTTCATTTTCATATCATTATCAAGTTTTTTGAAATCAAAAATTAATTCGCGCACAAAAATATTACATAATTGTAAAAATTCAATTAAAATTTGGAGTTTCAGAAAATTTCTACAAATTTTGTTAATTGTTAAAAATTACGGCAGTTTCTAAAAACTACAATTTGTAAGTTGTGTTCCTTGTTTTCATTTTTTTTACATCATTTTAAAAAATTTTTGTAGAGTTTTGCATTTCTCATGATTTTTTTTTTAATTTCTTGCTTACACTATTGTAGATATGTCATTCACAAATATATCTCAAACATGTTATATGTAATTTGAAATTGTTAGAATTTGGTTTTATAATATTTTTTTGGACATTACCATACCTAATTATGAAATAATAATGATTCAGAGAACTCTGAGCAATAACTGAAATTTCAAATTTTTTTGAATTGAAAACTTTTTTTCTCTCAAACTATCAACTTGAGCAAGTATGCAAGTCAAGTCTAAAATTTTTTAGATAGAAATTTTACGATTGAACCTAAATTTGAAAACTTGTATCAATGGAAACTTTTTAATATTATATAAATATTATTTTCTTAAAACAGGTTAAACGGACTGTGTGATAAATGGGAGGCGGTCATGAATGAGATAGAAAACGAATCTGCCAAAGACATGATTAATTCAGCTATAGGACACACGAAATTGTTGCTTCGTAAGAAGATTCAAAGATTTTGCGGTTTGGTCGTGCAATGTGAGGAAGGCAAAGGGGAACAAGTGGTCACATCTACTGATTTGCGTGTAAGTTTGGATTGTTGGCTTGGTTCCCTAAAAATCATGAAAAAAAGTCAAAAAATTTTCTGTCAACTGCAGGTCATTAAGAACTCAATTACAATAATCTATTACAGAGAACCAAGAATATTATAAAATTACACCAAAAGTATACACACCATATACTCAGTAGTTCAATTGTTGATCAATTTTTTTTCATAAAATTTCAGGGTTTTTGGGACATGACCTATATTGAAATCGAGGACTGCAATCGTCGATTCCAAGGTCTCGATGATTTCCAATCAAAAGACTGGGCCGAGCCCGATGAATCAGGCCCGAAAAAAGTCCCTCAAGCCAAAAAGAAAAAAACAGGTCAGCAGAAAAACACAAAAAAAATCTCTGCCGAACAGTCGAAAAAACCTGCGAAAAGTAGTTTTCGAGACTTCCTCAAAAAGCAGAAAGAGGCTAACAAACAACAAGCCAACGTCCCCGATGAGGTTGAGGTCCTTGAGGAAAATACTAAGGCCATTGATGAGATCGATTTGTTTGCTATAATTGATACGAAACCTGACAAATCTATTTCTTACATCAATTCAAATCAAACCCCTGGTAGAAGTATTTTGAAAAAAAGAGATCAAACGCTGGGACCAAATGTTAGAACCAGCCACAAAGTCAACTTTAACGATACAATCACAAAGCACGAAATTTGCGATGAGTCGGGGAGTCAAGATATTTTCTCAACTCCAGAGGAGATTCCGGCGCCGAAGCAAAGTCCAGAGGTCAAAAATTCAGGTGAGGATAGTTTTCAAATAAGTGTTGTTTTCTAAACTCAAGCCTAGGGTTTATAATGAAATGAATTTTTAAACTTTAAGGTTTTACGGGATTTTCGCGGGTCAAAAGTCCTGTTCCGGCGAAAGGTACAGAGACTAAGTACCATCTGAAGGACTGTTCGGTCATATTGGATAGAATAAGTGATGCAGACATGGAAGGAGTCTTTGAAAATGTGAATAGGAAATTGGTTTTTGGCATGGACGATACTTTGACATTGCTGACTCCGAATGAAGACCACAAAATTCGAAGAGTACTTCGGTCTAGCAGCAAAACGCCAGTGTGGTCCTCTGAACCGATGAAAACAAGGCGTCAAAGAGTAAGAACTTCTTCTTTAGTTGGTTTTTTTTTTGTATTAAGTTTAGTAGGAATTCAATGAGAATAAGAATGTTTCAATAAATGAGAAAGAGCTTTCAACCTTCAATCCAAAGGTTAGGATTTCATAAACTGTTTTGTTTTTAGCGAGCTTCGGAAGAAGATGCTGAAAATCACGAAAACTGCGAAAATTTAAGTATTCGGAATAATTTTCGCCCCGACCAAGTCAAAATCAAAATAAACGAATCTCAAAAAAGCGTTGATGCGGAGGAAGAAAAAAATACTTCAGGACTTTCAAAAAATTCCAGTTCACGACGATCAACACGAAAAAGTGTAAAATTCAATACTTGTAAGTTTATAAACGCTTGATTGATAATTTTTTTTTTTAGTTTTAATATGAGTTCTTATTTAGAGGGTTGAAGTTCAGATTGATTATCTTTGGAATCAAAATTTTGAAGATCTGAGTTATGAACGTTTTACAGATTTTATAATTTTTGACATTTTTACTTTTTACAAACTTGTATGCAAATGAAAAAATATGAATGGAAGTAATAACTTGAATTTATTTTTGTATGTTTCAGCTGATGATTGCATCAAATGCTCATTAGAAAAAAAGAACAAAAAACAAGGGACTCCCTACCTTAAAGGTGTGGCCAAGAAGATCAGCTTTGTGAATGAATAATATGAATTTTTGAATCATAAAATAAATATAATTTCGTTATGTAAATCTTTATAACCGCGAGATATTTTTCTACGTATTTTAAGTGCTTTCATCATATGAATATATGTGACTTGGAATCAGGAAATAGGGTTTGAGAGGAAAAGCCGTAAGGCTCACATTCATATTCTCGCTCTTGATAAATGTAGGCCTTAACCCTATTTCCTGATTCCAAGTCAAGTATATTGTCACGTTTAGTTTCCCATAAATCGAAACAGTAAATTGTTTTTTTTCCTATTTTTCCAATTTTTGATGAAACTTATGAGTAAGAGAGTAATAAAAATGACAAAATAAATATACTTCAATGAAAGTGACTTTATTGTTTTTCCCATTTCGGACTAATTACATAACAATATTAACAATTGGAGCTTAGGAGTCGCTAGCTACTTGTCTAATTTGGCTAACCACATCTTCTTGATTTAAATTCGCCAGAGATACGCTTTTTTCTTTTCCAAATTCTGAAATCACACAAAATCAATAATCCATGAGGCATTGTAAAATTTGTAATATTAAGTTTAATTTGTCATCAACAGAGCTGATACAAAATCAAATACTTTGTACCAATTGAACTTTGAAAATTTTGCAGCATTATACAATCTGCAACTTGTATATTGTTGAAGTAATAGATATATTTTTGATTTCACTGTCAAATTTAGAGTAGCTTTTATTTTCTTAAAAAAATTTTTTTAATCTTTGTTTTTGGAAAATTTAAGAATTTTAGAATTATGCGATAATTATATTTTTGATTTAAATTTATGGTACATTTTTAGTTTATGATTATAACAGTTACTATAATTATAATTATAATAATAATATAATTATAATTATAATAGATTATAATTACTTATAATCTATAAAATTCAAAAATTATGTACAATTTTAAACATTTTCAAATGAAAAATTTCTGAAACCTAGAGATTTTCTGGCAAGAAATAAAGATTTGAAAGAAATTTTTCTACAAGTTTGCTATTAATTTTATAACGAAATCAAAAATCATGAATTCTGGAAAATAAACAAATCTTAGTCAAAAATGAAAAATGTGTAAATTTCAAACTAGTTTCTGTATTCATTCGAAAAATTTCAGAAAAATCAATGATATAGTGATGATCAGGGCAACCAAAAATATTTACGATAAAATGCAAAATATTTATTTATGTATGAAAAAACATGGAAATATTTATGATAAAATACAAGCAAATTTTATGATTTTTGTACATTTGTTTATATTTTCGGTACCTAATCAAAGTTGTCGCAGAAAATAACTGCATGTTATGCTAAGTTCTCTTCGACTTATAATTCGAATAACATAATGTTTCAATTGATTATTTATTTTTTAATTTAAGCAGATTTTGAATCTGTAAGCATGTGACATGTCGAAATATTTCTATGTGCCTGAAGTTCCAAACGTTTATGAAATAAACGAAAACGAAAAACAAATTATTTTTCATTTCCACTCACAATTACAATTTAAAAAAAATGAGAAATGTTAAATAATGTTTGTCATACATCAAAAATAAGAATTATTTTTATGACTACGAATAATAGAACAACTTTTTCATTCTTTCATTTATTTTTAAACGTTCGGAACTTCAGAGACATATATTTCTGTGTAATTTTCAAACTGCAAATTAAAGAAAGAGAAAATGAAAATTCAATGCAAATTAATTGCATTTTCGATTTGATTTTTTTCCAATTTAATTCAATTTGCATGTTTTTAAATTTTATTTTTATTCATTTCTAATTAAATTTGCCAATAGTTGAATGCAAATTAATTGGAAAGTAGAATTAAATTCAAATTTTAGAAAAAAGAAATAGCGAAACTTGCATAAGAAGTAAATTTTTTTTTGGTCGAAAATTGTTGGAAATATTTGGGGTTAAGAATGAAAAACCTCAAAATATTAAAAAAAAAAATAATAGTGGCGAAATATTTTTGTTCCGTCAAAAACTGCCAAAATATTTATTTAAATATTTTTCATTTAAAGAAATATTTTTGGTTGCCCTGGTGGTAACCTTGTTGACTCTAAAGAACATAACTTAAAAAAAAATTTATATTCCGAGGCATATTTCTACATAACAGTAGGAATGATTCAATTATTTCTCATTATTATTTTAATTCTTATTTATAAAATTATCATTATTGTTTTTGGAGAATAACGATCAATCTTTTGCTGGGATTATTTTGATGATGTAACACAAAACCATCTGATTGCAAAAAATATCTCACCGTATCTGGCGTACAATTTAGGTTCAGTTGCTGAGCATTCCCTAACCATGATCGGCAATTTTTTATTGTTCAATTTGATCGGTATGTACTGATTTTTCATGAAATTCCTGGAAAAATTTAAAAAATGTCACTCAATACCTAAAAACATGCATTTTCCAACTCGTTTGACATGCAATTTGTGATTTGAAGAAAAACACGGGAATAATATACCTGGCTCCTTCACTGGATTTCGAATTTGGGCAAAGAAATATACGGATTTCTTTCAATTTCGGTCCGAACTTGATAGAGGCCATTTTTCAATTTGGATGAAATATGTGAGGCTGCTTGCAACTGCTTGTTAGTCCCTGATTGTTGAACTCAGTTGCACTATTTGATATTTGTATTTTTTATTCAATATTTGACATTATCGCTTTATATTTTTTTTACACACTTTATAAAAGTTTGCAAACACGCTGACAAATTGTCATTGACAATCAACATTTTGCGTCGTCTGCTTTTGGTTCTCGGCCAATCACAGAGCTCGTGCCACCTCCAACATCTCCATTGGCTGGTTGGTTTGCGCCGCGAGGGATTTGAATATTTGAAAATTGACTGTCAGAACCAAAGCCCCCAATTATTTAAATTAAATAAAATAAAAGAATTGAAGCCCTATTATTTAAATTTTCCGACTATGAAGTTATACAACGGTTCGAATCTATAGATGCGCACATTTTAGATATTTTACTATTAAGTTATTTCAACTTAATTTCATCTTCAAATCGTGTTCTCCAATTTTGTTATGTATTTGATGTACACCTTAACAAATGTTGTAGCGTTATTTCAAAACGAGTTTGAGTTTAACGCAAACGGCTGTTTTTCACAATTTTATAAATTAATAATTTATTATTTTCAATTAGTTGAATTTATATGCCCATAACATCTTTATATGTATTTATTTCTGTTTTTTCATTTCTTATACCACTCAGCAAATTGGATAAAAATATTTCGTCTACGAATTTATGAATTAGAAATACTGAATCCAAATGATGAGAAAACACAAATGATCATTTTTTAAACGAAGTTATAGGAATAGCCAATAGAATATTGTGTTACAAAATAAGAAAATTTTTTAAAATCTCGTATCTAAAATATCAGAATCCCAAATTTTTCTGGTCTTGAAATTTTTAATTTTTCATTAAATTGCATAATTATTGTTATATTATTGAATTTTTTTTTTGATTTTGTTGAAAATTCATTTAAGAAAATCGCCAGAAAAAATATTTACATTGAAGATCAGAAACGATGGATTTTCAATTAGTCGATAGTATTAGCATTTATGGCAATGCCAAGTGTCACTACAAAAGGTTGCAGAAAGAAAACATTTTTTATCCAGGTAACAGAAATATTTTATTATAACAATCAATTGTTGACATCAATGCGTTCATTGAAGTAAGTCAGCTTATGCATCAGATTTCTTTGAAAAATAAAAACTAAATAATTAACTTAATTTTAATAATTAAAATCCATTGGAATTTCGTCAACGACCTTCCATCCGTTATTTTGTGTCCATCCATGAAGGCTAGCTTCTACGCAATTTTTTTTCTTCAGCAAAGGAGAGGCATTTGTGGGTATCAAAAATGTCTGCTTCGACTTGGAAAATTTCGGCGTCGCTGAATTCTGATAAAATAATAACAGAAAATAAAATATGGAAATTTTTCATTGCAAATAAAATTATTGAATCAAAATAAGCAGGTATTATTTCTTTCATAATTGTGTTGAACGTATATAATTTTTTAGTTCGCTGATGAAATGTAATCCAGAAAATCAAAAATTTCATCAATTTTGGAGAATATTTTATTTTTTTCGAAAGCTGTAATTATAATAGTGATATATTAGAATAATTAGTATACTTATGCAGAGTTAAATTTTTAGCATGTGACAATAATAAAATTCAGGTTCTATAGTATACTCATTTTCTTATAGTCAGGCTCTATTTTTTTTGCTTAAATTGTTTTCTATGAAATTAATATAAAAGTATGAAAATAAAATGAAAATAATATTCATTTCAATAATAAAACCACTTCTTGATATCTATATATATTTCATTTCCCTTACTTTGAAATTCTGAATAGGATTCTTCATGCCACGCAGAGCGAACGCGATGTGAGAGACCTGATAAATGTCAGGTCTCAGATCCGGGTCTTTTTGAAGCACAAAATGAATCAATTGGTGCAAACCCTCACTATATCTATGAAAAAAAGAAAAAAATTTACTTTGTTTTCCAGAACTTAAATTTGTAACTTTTAAATGCAGAAAAACAATAGACTTTTAAAGAATTTTAAGATGTTTCCTTATCAAAGTTACTCTTTAAATCTGAAACAGTTTGCGCGGTTCGCGACACTCTAAAAAGTCAATCTTATTTTAAGATGCAACTAAATTAAGGCACGACTTCCACATTCAAATTATGATTTATCTTCTTGATTTAAGATTTACCCGAACATAGGCTTTATTTAAGGTAATATTTAAAATCCAACTCGTGCCTTGATTTTATTGCATCTTAAAATAACGGCGGATTCAATTTTTCTCAAACGTTCCTTGCCTTTCTTTAAAAAAATTTACTTGTTTAGTCAGTACTCAAAAGTTTTTAACTTTTTAACTTTGTTTTAAACAGTAGAATTTTGCATGTTTCAGAGTTAGAGAGTAACATTTGATTTTGAACTTGTAGATAATGTTTTGTTTATAAAAGTAAATTGTTTTACATAATTTGACTTTAATATACAAACTTTGAGGTCTCAGGGATTTCGACTTTGGCAGATAGTTCTTCTAGAGTCGACCCATTGAAAGGAAAAGCATAAAAGCACATTTTGAATAACAAAACTCCAAGTGCCTGCATAAAATACATGAATTAAACAAAGTATGAAATGTGCATATCACTGAACAAAAAATTTCAGACAGCGCTGAATACGAGTTGAATGAATTTATTATTCACAATTTGTTATTATTAGGGAAATTAAATCAAAGAAAAACAGTTATTTAAAAAACTTGAGACTTTTGAGTTTTCAGACTAGAAATGCTTTCAAAGTGAGCTTGTGTAATTATCATAAATTGCTGATTTTTTTACCCACAAAATAAAAATGAAAACGAAACTCGCATAAATAAATTTCCATTGTTATGTAACGTGAACTGTAAGCAATAAAATGTGTACTGTTTATTTTTTTAAATGCGCATTTTGCTTACCCATATATCGGCTTTTGTGGTTATGCGCTTTCCTGAAAAGAGATCTGCCATTTCTGGCGCTCTGTATTGAGGGGTGACTTTGTTTTTGACTAGTTTTTTTAAAAACCTAATTCCTTGAACTTCCAAGGCCAAGTCTTGATCTGTTGCGGAATCCATGTCACAAATTATGTAGTTCCCGACGTCATCGAATAATATGTTCTCCACCTGTAAACATTTTTCAGTGCATAATTTTTATTTAGAGCAAGAAGAAAAATTCAAGTTTGCTGAAGTTAAAGCGAGAAAAGCGCTGAAATTTTATCTCTCTCACTCTGGTGAGGTTTCTTCTTTATGCATTTTTCCCGCACTCATTCAAAATTCAGCGGCGTTCGCGCTGCCTAAGAAACTTTGAAAAACCTTTATTTTTAAAATATTTTTAATCTTTTTTAAGAAACCGGGAGTAACACGGTTCTCACATTTATTGCTGATATTTTTTACCTTCAAATCTAGGTGGATGATTGGCTTCGGGCGATGGTGAAGGCTGGATAAGCCTTCGCACACGTCGCAGAAAATTTTCAAAATTTGATCTTCCTCGAGTCTGTCATGAATTCTAATGGAAAAATATTTTAATTATTTGAAGAACGGTTTTTAAAAAACAGTATTTATCAGTAGTCGAGTGAACTTGAAAGTGAATTTCTTTTTAGCATAATTCTCAATTCCTTTTACTTTATGTAAATATATGAAGTATATCAACATATGCCACATAAATTCTTAAAAGTTTGTAAAATGAATGCATACTTTTTTGACATCACGTCGAAAACGTCAGACTTACAACGTGTCATCAAGATCATTATGTCGAACTTTTTTTTGCGAGTTTGACTGACACTGCTGTCGACGTATTCGATCACGTTTTTGTGCCCCGTTAAGGTTTTCTGAAAAATCACTTTTTATTATTCAATTTCATAAAGAAAATGTAAATTATGTAAATAATAATAATTTAGAAATAAATATGATCCTCTATTTCATCAGGAGTCAACATTTTTTGAAAGTTCTCCTCAATAAATGAAATGTTATAAAATATCGCTTACATTTAAATCTTTGTAATCTAATCAAATACAGAATTATTTAGTTAAATGTTATTGTATAAACACGCAGAGCTTTATATAAAAGCTTTGAAAGCCGCACCTCTGAAAAAGTTGAATGAAATAGATTTTTCAGTGTAAACTTACTGAAAACAAGCGACAATGAAAAACAATTTGTTATACAGGGTGATTCAACATGACCTGAGCACCCGAAAAATTTAGATTCCTTGTAAAATTCTAAGACAATATTTCCTTTGCCACTTTTTACAAAACTC
>JAPYZL010029578.1:0-18369 GCA_030522825.1 Platygaster orseoliae | reverse complement strand
TTGTGTGTTAAAGAACACACGGCAGAAGTGAAACTTTGCGTGCGATTTTAAAAAGCAAAAGTGTAAAAACAAATAGTACAACGAAAAAAAAAAAACAATCAAACAAACAGATAAAAATCGAGGAGAAAAATACGAGTAAATGAAGAAAACCAAACATCAGGGAATTTGAAAAATCTAAAATTGAAATTCAAAATTCAAAATTTGGAATTAAATTTGAGTTTCACTTCTCTTGCATCAAACCTCGAATAGTGAGCTTGAGCTTCAAACTGCAAGAGAAGTGAAACTCAAATTTAATTTCAAATTTTCAATTTTCAATTTCAATTTTAGATTTTTAAAATTCGCTGATGTTTGGTTTTCTTCATTTACTCGTATTTTTCTCCTCGATTTTTATCTGTTTGTTTGTTTGTTTTTTTTTCGTTGTACTACTTGTTTTTACACTTTTGCTTTTTAAAATCGCACGCAAAGTTTCACTTCTACCGTGTGTTCTTTTTTCATATCAACATTTGCGTATTAATTAACAAACTAATATGTCAATTATATGTCAATCTAAAACCAAAAAAAGTATGAAAAAATGTGATGTACTTCCAGATATAATCTCCTGTTTTTTAAAGCAACAATTAAAGCACGTGGCGCCTGAAATAATTATTTTGTTAAAACTGTAGAAAGATTGTTTAAAGATAAATCAGATTGTTTAAAGTGTCAAAACTTCCAAAATGTCATATCTTTCAAAAAATTCGAAACTGTTTTAAAATGGTAAATTTTAAAAAATTTTCATCAAATTTACAAGAGTATATTAAAAACTGTCAGAGTTATAAAAACTTAAAAACATCACAATTTGTTTTCATTTTATAAAACTCTTGTAATTTATCGAAACTGACAAAGTTTCTCATACTATCAATACCGTTTTTATAAACTTTTGATTAAACTGTCAAAATAAAATATGAACAATATTAATTGCATATACTGTCTTTTTACATTAACAATGCAAAAATTTTATAATACTACTCGAGTCATAGGACTTACACTTAAAAAAATTTTTTACCAAAACCTCAAAATCCACAAGGTACAGTAACAATAAATTATTATTTCAGATATGGAATTTTTTGCATATAGAATCTTTAGGTATTACTCAATTTCAATAAAATATACTGAAACTTTTCAAATCAAATCACGAAACCAATAGTTTTTGTTTCATCTCCTATGATTTTCAAAGAATATGCGAATAACTTTACTTTACAACACACATTTTCAAAGTACTAGTATTACAAGTGTTAGAAATCGAAGATTCATAACTTTTGCTAAGTTCAAACTATCGAACAATATCCTGAGCTCTTTTACTAAATATATTATGCTATTTATCGTATGTTAACAATAAAAACGAGCTTTACATTTCATACTTTTTCATAATATAGAACTCTGATATGTTTTCAATAAAAAGTTTTGAAAAAACAAAAATAAAAGCTTCGAGTTCCACATGCAGAATTTTATCGCGTTTTTCAATACAAGGAATTTCACCGACTTTCAACTACGATTCTAAACTGTGCCACCCAATTGTAAAAAAATGTAAATATGTAAAATATCTCAGCTTCGTAAAAAGAGAGTTTTCATTTTCCCTATCAAAAGCTTATTCAAACTGAACCATATATTATTGTTCTGTACCAATAACGAGCAGAACTGGATAAAAAGCCGCAACGAGATTACGTTTTTTCATTTATTTATTTTTCGTGAATCTGTAGAGAGTGTAGAGATTGAGATATAAAATTCAAAAATACAAAATACAAAAATTTTCGGAATCGCGAATGTGGAAATGAATTCGTTATCATTTTTGATAATTGGATACTCAAGCTTTTGAATGATCGAAATTGCTATTGCATGTAATAGCTTTTTCAGATTTTTGAAATTAAGTATTAAAGTTACGTGAATTCCGAAAACTCAAAAAAAAAACATTTGCGAATTACACATATTTTACCATTATAATTTTCCAATATAATTCAATTAATCTAATCATGTAATGATATAATTTTTTAATATCAGAATTCGTGATAACGAATTTCAGTTTTCAAGTTTTTCAACCCGAAAGTTTCGTTCATCTAGGAATGTTAAAAATTTTTCGAACTGACTGGAGGTAAAAAAAAACTGAATAATATGATAATTAGCCAAAATTAACTACAATGAATCGGATGTTGCTCTATTATTACCCTTACATAACTTATTCATACACTCTGTGATAAACAATAAATTTTTATCTAACTATCTATAAGTACACGGGATAGAAAATCACACCGGAAGGCACATTGAATGAATTATATCTAAATAGGTTTATATTCATTTTATCTGGATTAGTTACAAAATTATTTTCTGATCTTTCTAATAAAAATCCCAGTTTCAGCAGCTTACTTCAATTTTTCAAGAATTTCGATCTTCGTACTACGTATTTATTTTTCGATCGATGTTCTCAAACTCGCATTAGAGAGAAATTAAAATGAAACTTATATGTTGACCTGGAAATTAAAATCAGAATAGTGATTTTGCAGATAAAAAATTCATCTAAAATAGATAACCTTTTTAAACTTTTATTGCAAAATAATCATAGAAAATTTCGCAGTCATTATTTGAAACTTGAGAATAGCATTTAAAAAGTTGCACAAATTTTGAAAATCCCTCAACTTTTAACGACTTGATGTTGAAGAATATACACGATCATAAATATTGCATTCTCTTTAGCAACTCAGAAAAATACGGTTACTTTCGGTTATCTTATGTAAATAAAGTGTTTGACGTGAAACTCAATAGAAGCTTCATTTAAACTGAAAATTGTTATCTAAAATTCTGAGAAATGTTCCTCTTTTGAAAAGGTAAGCACGTAATAGCAGATATTTCGGCCAAATTAACGAAATTGACTAGTTAGAGTTTTTCGTTAAATAAATTTGCAACGTTTTCAAACGTATCCACTTATTTCCTAGAATTCGATTATTAAAAATGTGTTGAATTTCCTCAAAGTCTTCTAAAAGAACTGAAAATATGTAAAAAAAAAAACTATTCAAGCAAATAGATTTTGAAAGAGAGTTTAAAAATTTTTGAAATTGTATTCTACAATTCATCTTCAATTTTCGGGAAATCTTGTTACACTAAACAAGAAGCTTTTTTGCTTGTTGAAAATACTTTGAAAGTATAAAAAAGTATTTTTTAATGATTAAACTCCTGTGATTGACAGAAATTGGACACGTTGCACAATTTATACAATAATTATGAAAAATTTTAAAAAAGTTAAATTAAAAAATACAAATTAAATGTAATTGTTCATTATATTTTTTATCATAAAATATATACAATATTTTACATGATATTATAATGTATTATATTATTCAATTAATATGTAATATATTATTTATATTAACTATTAATAATTATTATTGATAAATTCTTTTATACTTTATTTCTTAATTTTAAAAATTTGAAATATATTTGTAACTGAGGCTTCACTGTTCTGTATTTCTAAATATTTAAATTATTTATACACATAATCTGGTATACTTTAAAGGACTTTTTCAAAAATTCTGTATGAACCTTTTCAAAATGTCAAAAAAAAATAACGAATAGCTTTAAAAAAAAAACAAAAACTTTCACAATAGTCACAAAGTTCTGAAACTTTCGATAAAATATAAAAATGAATACCAAAATATTGAGTATTATTTACTAACAATTTTAATAAATCACGGAAATTAAGAATCTCATAAAACTATCCAAGGTTTCTTAAAAATCCTAGTAAAAATGTGTCAATCAGCGCAATTTTTTATATAATCGATAATCCGAGAAAAATTTTTAAACTATACTGGATCCGAAAATTTTGAATACTTGTCACATACGAAAATCTATATATCAGAAAATAAAAATTCACCATAAATCCATGAAAATTTGCCTTGATAAAATTACGTCTTTTGCGACCTTGAATATATTTATAAAATTTATTGGAAATTGTACAAAGTGCCAGTGAAGTCTTAAAAAAAGTTTCTATAATCTGTTAAAAAAGTTCCAACTTTACGTTAAATATCCCAAGATTCAGAAAAATGACCGTAAATTCCGAAATCCTAAGTTCCTTAAACTCAGAAAAAAACAGTAATAATTATTAATCAGAAACCGATAATTATATAAGAACAATTTTTAAGATATACAAAAAATTTTATGCAGTTGTCAGAATTTATTCAATATTGCATAAAATTCTAGTCACGAATAAAATTTTTGTTCGATTCTCGAACTCTAAGATATTGAACTGGAACAAAGATATTTCCTCACATACTCATTTTCTCCCAAGTTGATTATAATTTTTCTAACTATAATATCAGTGCCTAAAGAAGGCTTTTATTACTTTGCTTGACTTGAAAGATTTTTCTATTAGAGCTGCAATTTCCCGTCTATTTTAAAAAAATCGATGAAACTCGAGAAACCCTCTGATCCAGCTTAACGTCTCTCAGCCTGAGTAATTTAAAAAAAAAAATAGATTTCACGTTAAATCCTACGTTTTCACAATTACACAAAGCAGAAGAAAATAACCAATAGTAGATTATTCTGAAAAGACAAAAAGCGAAACTTGTTTCAAAGGTTTCTATTAGTATTTGTGTAAATAGAAGTCTCTGAAGATTCAATCACTTCTTTTCTTTTCCAAAAATTGAAACCAAAAAAATGTAATGAAAAGTAAAAAAAAAACTACAAGGAAATAAAACTGCTCGTCTTAAAGTTCAAAAAACAAACAAATGATTCTATATCGAGGTAAAGCTCCTGAACAATACAATGTTCATTTATTTACATTGACATTATTCCCTTTGACTTGTAAAAAAAATAATCTCAAATCATAGACCACTGGAAACTTTGTGATAATGAGCAATCTGGGCTTTCCAAACATTGCCTAACTAGTGAATTTTTTAACAAATCTTGCCATTTTCCACAAACATTGCTGACAATAATAAGGTGAATAAATAAATTCAAACTTAAATTACTACTCTTATAAAATAATCCATTTATTTTATACTTCAGCCCATAATATTGCTCTATCAGGTATAGATTTCACTTTTTTACACGATTTCCCTTGATAAAATATTATCTTGAAATTAATGTTTGTTTTAAAGATTTAATAACTTACTAAAAAAGTGTAAGCACTATGTAAGAGTAAAATTATGAAAAATCGAGTTTTCTTTTTATTTCTTCCAAAGATCATTTCCGTTTTCATTTCAGCTAAAATGAGAGGATTCCTACGACAGCATAGAAATCAGGAAGAAAAATGGGTAAGTTTCACCTTTAGGTCAAACCTAATCCAAGCTCACCATGTAAAATAATCTCAAATCATGAATCACTGAAAACTTTGTAATAACGAGCAAGCTGGGCGTTCCAAACATTGCCTAACTTGCGAATTTTCCTTGCGAATTTTGCCATTATACAGACACGTTTTTGATGTTAATCAGACGAATGAATAAAAAAATTAAATTATTGTAATTATCAAATCGATGTATCATATATTATGTTATGATTGTATAAAACATATTATTGCACATGCAGGTAAAAACTTACTTTCACAAGACGATAAAAATCCTCGTTTCAGCAAAACAAGCATTACCCGGTTGTATATTAATATTTTATTATATAGTAAAATATTTAATTCTTCAAATAGGCAATTTCAATCGTATTTCTAAAACCTAAAATCAATTCTCACGTTCTTAAGCTAAGAAATCAATTCCAATCTTCCAATCAATCAATTCCAGTCTATTGTGCATTCTTGACTTTTTGCATAGATTTATAAATATTTATCTACTGATTTTTATGCAGCAGTTGATTGTGCATAATTTTTTGTGCAAATTATAATTATAGTTTGCCCTTTATATACAAGAAAATCGATGAAAAATCTGAACCACGTTCTCGGTGATTTTGGTTTTTATAAAGAATGGTAAAATTTTTATAAGAATCAGAAATTTCTTATGAGAGTTCCGTTTTTTATAAAATCAATCTTATAAAATTCTTACAAAAAAAAAAACATTTCTTGGAAAGTGACCCCATAAAAACCTTATAAGAACAATTTTTCTTGTATAAACCAGTTTTACTTTCATAAAAATTTCAAAATCTTATAAAAAATGAAAATTGATATTATGAAATATCATTATTTATTAAATATTAGAATTTAAAATATTTCGCAAAATCTTGTTAAGAAACCTTATTATAAGAATATTAAAATTGAAAACTGAAAATACAGGTAACTCTGAAAATATAGTCTTTAACTGAAATAAAAAAATATAAATAACCTGAAAAGTTTAGGAAGACATTTTTTCGGAAAAACTGTTTGAATAGAAAAATTTTTTATAAAACACATTTTTTCATAGATCTCATACAGAAAAGAATGTTTCTGAAAAAAAAATTTTTTTCTTTTCTACAAATTTCTACGGAAAACAGAATTTCATTAAAACAACTTTTCTTATGAGGTTTTTATAAGGTTACTATTTTAAAAAAATGTTTCTTATAAGAATTTTATAAGGTCGATCTTAAGAAAATTTTTATAATGTTTTTAAAATAATCAAAATCACTATGAGTACAGATCAGCAACAAAAGTAAGAATTGGTATTATTTACAAGTATTTTTGAATTACTTTTTTTATAATTATGGATGAATTATCATGATATAATTACCATCAATAATTGCATTCTTAAGAAGCATTTGTCAATTTTAGAATGCTAAGGGAGCGTTCAAGTATTACGTCACGCATTTTTTTGGAATTTTTGACCCCCCTCGCCCCTCCCCTCATCACGCGGCGTCACCAATCAGTTGACCCCCCCCTCCCCCCTAGCGCGTGACGTGACACAAAAATTTTTTTTTAAGGATTCTAAAGTAAGTTGCAACTGTTGAAAAGAATTACATTTCAATGTTGCTCGTCGTTCATTGAAACAATGCTATCTCTTATAATCGTATCAACACATTATATTACATTTAATACCATATTTATTGCCAGCGTGTTATGAATCACAGACACTTTCTTATAAATATGCTTCAAATAATATGTTTTTGAGATCATACGAAGAATAATACTTGTTGACTTTGAAAATGTATTCTAAGTAATAAATTATATTATTATTATAATATATTTATTATTATTATTATATTATATTATTATATTATATGATATTAAATAAAATTTATAATCTTTACTTCGAATTATATTTTCATATTTATCATGTGATTATTTTAATATTTTATTTTTTATTCATATTTTATTACATATATTTTTTCATTTTATAAGTGATTATATATTGATGTTTATTTGTATATATTTACGTACATTAAAATTATATTTTTTTTGGTACATATTAGTTTCTTATTTCTATAGTTTTCCATTCATACTATTGTATTTTGTATTACAAATTAAACATACACTCCATTATGCAAGATATTAAATCATGTAAATTTTTTTTCGAAATTATTTTTACTTTCATTTTATTTATTTATTTTTTATTATTCATGTCCGCAAAATGTTTCGATTTGTATTAATATACACGCGTATGCATTTTTTTATTATATTACATATATTCTTGTCTCTCTACATGTTACGAGGGAACACCTTGGAATTTCAAATTTTTACGTGACGTGACGCAGCGCTTAATCCCCCCCCCCTGTGACAAACTGTCACATTTGGCCTGACCTCCCCTTCCCCCCTTAGCCCGTGACGTAATACTTGAACGCTCCCTTATTACAAATAATATAATTCTAAACAAAGATATATGGTTTTGTGATGAATGTAAACAATTATAATATGCACAATGGACCGCTGCAGAAAAATCTGTGTGCATAATAAATGTATGTATAATATTAACAATGCAAAAAAATTTATGTACAATAGATACCCTCCATTTTTGACTATTTACTGGTAGCCTTCTTTTCACCAGGCAAATCAGTCAAATATGACTACGAAATAGTCAAAATTGACTATTCAAAATTAATAGAGTACATCGTAGGCCAGACAATGCAACCCCTACAATGGAAATACGCGAAGAAGTATACAAATGATTGATACATAACCAAAAAATCGCACAACTTGCGACTTTTTCCGGCAAGTGCCGCCATTATCCTCCCTGCATTTCGAAAAAATCGATGATACTCGAGAAATCCCGCGACCCAGCCCAACGTCTACCCAGCCCCGACTAATTTCCAAATAATGATCGCGTTAATGTGAAATCTCGCTCTGGTAGTAATTCGAGGGCCCGTAACCGCGCGTAATTACAGCAACCTGTAAGATTTCGCGGAGAATGTGAGCAATTGGGTGGCATTAGTTGCAGGTGGGCAGAGGCGTGGTGATTAATTGCAGCGACGAAACAAGGCACGCAGCAAAGGCGGCGCGCGTTCCAATCGGCGTTGCATTCTGCGGGGACGCGGCGCATCGCGCTTTGCGGGAAGCTGCCGTCGACGATCGATTTTGCCGTGCGCGCTCAACTATTCCCCTTCCTCCCCTTACACCCCCCCCCCCTCAACCTGCAACCCTCACCCGAGGGATGGCAGACATTTCCGATACATACACGGGGTATACGACGGCCCCTGTACCTATACCTGCGACTCTATTGCGTCATGGCTCTGGCTGCGATAAACTCGAACTTAAGGGTGAGTCCCCTCCCCTTACCCCCTTCCCCTACCCGTTCGTGGTACGCACCGGGTTGTAAAAGTTTCGATGAAAATGACCGCGACGTAAGAGGGTCGAGTCACTTCAAGTGAGTCAATAGTATATTGTGCAGCAAGTTGAAAAAGCCGCAGAATTCGCATGTTCGTAAGATTAGTTTTGACTCTGAGCACAGCGAGGGTGATAATCAAATGGGTTTAGAACTTAAAAGCGAGCTTTTTTCAAGAGTTGCGTATAGGATGGGTTTTTTACGGTTGAAAAGAAAATGGTTGGAAAAAATTGGTATGATAAAAATTGAAGTTGAAGTCTGGATGTGTTTGATTTTTGAAGTTGGAATTTTGATCGTTTGGGTAGAGTTTTGATGAGAAATTTCGAACGGTTTTGAATCGATTTAATGTGGGAAATTCAACAATTGAGCGAAAAATTTTAATATGAATCACTTTGATATTGTTTTTTGATAGTTACAATTTTGAGAGGAAAAAATTAATACCTGATTATAAAAAATACAAATTTTTTTTTACTTTTAAAACTTTCATTCCTTGACATTGCTTATTATTTAGTTTTGTGATTATATACCTACTATTATATATTTTTTTTTAAAAACAACTTTTCATAAAATTCTATACATTATTGTAAATTCATGTATATAATTGAATTATATATCTCTACTAATGATAATTAATTAATTGCACCATTGAACTATATTAAAAACATTGTATTATTATACTTCAACATATTTTATGGCTTAATTTATTTTTAAATAACATATAATATTGTTAAACTTTGAAGGATAAATGTTTCAAACAATAATTTATTGTAATTACAGGCAGGAAAGAACTTTCAAATGCATATATGCATAACAAAAATTAAAAATATGTCTTCGAGTTCAAATAATTGATTGTTTTTTACTTCGCAATTTTAACTATTCAAGATAAGTTATAAAAATAATAAATTCACGAGAATCATTTCCGATAAAGAAACACTTTCATTAACAAAATATGCATTCAGAAACAAAAAAGTCTGTGAAATCTAAAAGATTCATTATTTCAAGCTCTAAAAATTATTCAGTATTTTGTAACAGAAAGTTGAAAATATTGAAAGAAAATTCTTGAATTAACATTCAAATTTAAACAGTGGAAAACAAACGACTCAAGAATTAGATATTATACCTAGAAATTTAACAAACTGGTATGTATTTCCAACTTTTTTATTTTAAGAATTTTTCGAAATTTCAGGATTGAAATTTTGGTAAAAAAGTTGAATCAAATTCTTGTTAAAAAAAAATATTAGTAGCGATTGAAATTTTGGTGATTTTATGTAAATTTAATCACTAAAAACAAATCGCTAATTTTTTCAATATTTTAAGATGTAAACAAAATTTTTTTTCGGAAAACTCTTTCTAAAATTTTTTCTGCATACGCCTCAAAAGACTTTTATGTGGTTTGGTCAATCAAATTTAGACTTTTTAAAAAATTTTATTTCTTCATGTTAGCAAGAGAAACGTTTTGTAAAATTGAGGTAAACTAATTATATGATGTTTACATGACATTGACGTTAATAGGACTACACGAGAAATTTATCAAGTTTCATATCACAGATGAGATTTTTTATTTATTAGTGAATTTCATTAAAATCCAAGTAAATATACAACAAAAATTATGAATGAAATGAAAAAATTATGGATTTCATATTTACGGACTCGAAAAACTCGTTTAATTCTTATAATTTTTTTTCTATAATGTGATTCTTTAATTTTATAATTTATTTATTCACGAATCTGAAACCATTTATATTATATTTCAGGATAATGAAAATCTAAAACACTAGAACATTGATGTATTGATAACTGAAAATACGAAATTTACAAAGGGATGTTTAAATGAAAATAGTTAGTTAATTGGCATAGTTAGAAATTCAAAACTTTCATTAATTAAAACGTTCAGGACAGAAAGCTGGAAATTTCAAAATTTGAATAATCGACGTTGTAAATGCGAAACTGTTTTAATTTGGTTTCCAACCCAGAACGGTAAAAACTATGAAATTTTATAGATTTAAATGCTAATGAGTGAAGCTAACTTCAGCGAATTTTTTTTATTACCTAAAAATTTATCAACAATTGTTAACATTTATCACAATGTTCTAAAACTCTAAAAGAATTTGTACACATTCAGAACGTTGCTGAGTTATAAATCACATTGAAAAAATTTCCATAATTCTATGAAAGTTCTATAGTGTTCTTTCTTGTACTTAGGGCATCTCTAGTTTTTACTTGAATAAAATTTCTAAATCAGTTTCCAAAAAAAACTTATTAATAATTCAAAGAATTCATACTTCGTGTGCTTATATTCGTAACCTTCTTATTACCAGTTCTTCATTTGCAAATTTGAGATGAATTTTCAATGCGCTACATTCGTACTCTCTGATTGAATTTCTCTCAAATAACTCTGAAATAGGTCATTCCATTTTGACAATTTTGGATCATATTAAATATTCATTAAAGAAGGAATCGACTTCAATTTATGATGATATTCGAGATCGTTTCAAGCGCCTATTTTTTACGAGTAGTAAATTTTCAAACTGAAGTTGAGTTTTTGATATATTTTATTCACATTCTCGAATTCTATTTTTCTCGAAGACATTTGAAATGAGCTACTTTAATTACTGCAGTTTTTGCTCATATTTTTTATTCATAACATGTGTTCCAATTTCATTTCCATTTCAGAATCGAATTTGACGTTTCAACTGAAATCATAAAAATGAACGTTTATGTAAAAAAGGTATAAAAGCACAATTATTATCATTTGATGTGTTTTTTTTAATATGTCGAATTATTATAAATTTATAACAATATCTAAATATTTATTAAAATTTTCGTTAATTTTTCTGAAATGATCTAAAATACTGAAAGTCACGGAATTATTTTGAGTTTTTAGTCCTACTCACTCATTTTGAAACACTCAAATCACAAGAACTCACATAATTCTGTAAAATTATAAATATAAATGAAATTTAAAAAATACTGGAAGTATTCTAAAATTTCAGACAACCATAAAATTATATCAGAATCTACGTAATTCCTGAAAATTTTCCAAAATCCAAATTTATTAAAAATAAAAAAAAACACCTCTAAGCACTTCTAATACATTCAAACATACTGACAGAAAATCCATGAACTTACAATCAAATAAATTCTTTCTAACGAATAAAGTTCCTAAAAACTGCACAAAAAAAAGGCAAATTTGTACTTGAATTTTTGAAAGCATAACAACGAACCTCATAAAATTATAAAAACTCCTCCAAATTGATGAATTATAATAATGAGCATAAATAGCTCGATTCGATGAAATTATTTCCAATGCATTCGAAAGAGATTTTCATATTTTCCATTCATTTCCATTCATTCATTCCTATATTATCAAACCCAACACTTATAATTGATACACTATTTTTCATGGCTTACAAAACTAAGTATTTAAGCCTGAATCACTCTCATTACAACAGATATTTTTCTAGTATCCAATTTTGCAGAGCAACAATTTTCATCTCAAAAGCCAAACTGGCCGTTGTACTTCGTTAGTGAATAATTTTCGAGCTGCTGTGTTCTTCTTATCCTAATATCTCGCCCCAACGATGAATTGGCTGCGACCTATAGGATCGATTTGCGACCAATTAAATTTAACAAAGCCACCCGCCACCTCCCATTATACCATTGTTTCCCTTTCATCCCTTCCTCCTATTTATTTATCTCCTTTTTCATACATTTATTTTTTTTGACTTCACTGAATGCTTTTAATTGAACAAAATAACTAGGGAGAAAAACTCGGATTTTACGAATCACAGATTGCATGACAATTAGTAAACGAAACAATTGTCCCACATAACTTTTGATTGGGGCAATTTTTCGTCAATCAGATTCATAAGCCAAAAAAATGTGAGAAACATGAAAACACAAATGACGTTAATTATCAAAAACGTGACATGGTAACATAGTGGAATTAAAAGTTGTATTATTGGGTTCACGCCTGTGGAAAACAATAACTAAATTAATGAATAAATGAATAAGCAAATATTTATGAGATATGCAAGTCATTGTTTTCGCATTAAAATGCAATCCTTTTATTTTATGAAGGAGGGAAAGTGGGACGAAAGAAAAATATGATTGTGAGTATGTGACATTCAAAATAAATATTGTTTTTAATTTACCTAAATATTTTCAGTAAATACCATAATTATTTTAACAGTAGATTTTCTAGGTCAGATTTTATAATTTGATTTGAAAATCAAGAACTTGAGTATTCTTGGAAATTTTATTGTAATAGCTAGAGAATCTTTAATTATGAGAAACTTCATTTTCTTGACAATTAGTTAAAGATACAGGGATTTATTTAATGGAAAGGGGAGAGTATCAAAAATATGATAGAGTTGATAGTTTTGGAATTCAGGGTTACAAAAATTTTATTTTTGAGAATTCTATACTCCGGGATTTTTAGTTCTGGAATTCTGCATTCTAGGTTTTACAAGTTTAGAATTTGAAACTACGGAATTTTGTATTGTAAAACTCAAAGTTCTAGAACACTATATTATAGAATTTTGAACCTTGGTTTTCTCAAATTGTAGTATTGTATAAATGCGTTTTGCATTTTATCAAAATTGAAATTTTTTTTTTTTGCTGTAATTATATTGAGTATAATTTTGCGGAATTTGATTTTCTTGGGTTTTTTAGTTCATGATAATAATAAATTATGAAATTTCTAACTTTTATTATTTATAATTTATACGAATTCAATCATTATCATTTGTCTAACTTACATTTTTAGAATTCTTTATAATAACAACTCAGTAACTAGCAACTCAGAATTTCAGAATATTTCAGAATATTCACAATATACAGTACAATAGATAATATTTTCAAATTCAGATCCTAAATAATACATGACAGAATATCCAAAATTGTCTATTTCTATCATTTACAAGAGCCCCCAAAATGAAACGCGGATTATTTTTAAGAATTTTAAGTAGAAACATTACATGTCTTTAAACTGTTAAACTCAAGAATCTAGAAAATAATTTTTCAGTTACTTTTTTTTACTTTATTTTACATTTTACTTTTTTTATTGTTTTTTTTTTGCAATTACTTTATTAAAAGAAAATTTTTCACAAGCTGTTAGAAATTATAACCATATAATACATTTTATCGGAAACAAGATTGTTGAAAACAGAATGATTCTGTTTCAAAAAGGTTAAAGGTCATTTTACCACATATTTACACTATATACAAAATAATTGAATTTATTTACTTAAAATTAAACATAATTTTTCTCTTAAAATTTTTCAAAAAAATTTATGATTTCTGAATCACTTTTTCGTACAACTTTCATTTCATTATTATCAATATCACTTGCATTATAAATCACAGAGTGTAATTTTATATTCATGATTTTTTTTATAAGTGTCTACGTTAAAAATGTTTTATTGTTTATACCTTAGATATTGTTTTTGCGCAAAGCGAGGTTTCCTGGGTTAGTTTTTTTTTTAATTTTATGGATTTTGTGTTGAATGAAAAGTGTTTCTCTATGTACTAAAATGGTCCTATTTTATGATTATAATAAACAATCAGTAATATAAAAACAATATTATCATATAGTTACAATACTTTAATTTTTTGAACGGAGTTTTGCCAAAAGATGAAGTTCCCTGGGTAAATTTTTTTTAAACGCGAGAAAAAACACTTAACAAGTAGTTTTTCACATTTAATAACAATTTCAGTTTATTTCTTTCAGATTATAGTTATGGAATTTAATTTGTTTTACAAAACAAGACTTTGGAAAGAACTAAAATAAAAATTCAGCCAAAATAATTCTACAAAAACGTATTTTGAGAAAAACGTACCTGCTAACAAATATATTATGGGAAAATACTTCTTTGGAAACAGCATTTTTTGGAAAAATCTTTGTGGTTTTTTTTACATCCAAGAATTCGATCAAAACAAGTTTTATATTTTATACTGTAACCAAAAACTTGCAAATCAATTTTTTTACCAGAACATTTATTGTACAAAACAATACTTTCGAAAGAACTAAAACAAAAATCCAACACAAATAATTCTTAAAAATGTATCATACAAAAAATTATTTCCGGGAAAACGTACTTTGAAACAAATATACTTTAAGTAAATGCTTCTTTAGAAATGGCATTTCTTGGAAAATCGTCTTTGCAAAAATTTACTGTGGAAAAAATGTACTACAAAAAACACTAGTAAAAAGAATTAGTGTTAAAATTTGCATAATGCTAAAAATGGGCCACAACTTTTGGAAAGTATTTCTTTTCGCTTCAAAATTGAAACACAACTGATGTAAGTGTGAATAATGTTACACTATTCAATTGAAAAGTGTTCTTCGACACGGGTCATCGTTAAGAAAATATTGTGTCCGTGCGATATAGATGGACGAGACTGTAGACAACAAAGTCTGTCATTGATCCGCGGGCAGCAGGACGTCGACAGCTACCGTAGTCGACTATAATTTACGGAATCGATCGCATGTCTTATATTCTTGCAAGGAGAGAGAGTACACGACCGCGCATGTTTGCGTGCGCGTGTGCGCGCGTCAAAGTGTGTCTGTTTCACTGACAGCTATTTCGCTTCTCTCCCGCTCTCGCGAGAGTGAAAAAGTATAGGCTCTCCTCCTCGTATTTTATCCAGCTGTCGATGAAAATTATATTAATATTCTTTTATAGATGAAATATTCGTTATTCCTGCTTTTTCAGTCATTGAGAGGCTGAGGGTGAAAAAAAGGACGAGTAAAGGCAGTCCTGCATAAAAATATACTACTGAAAAATAATCATAAAGTTCAAGTTTATGATTTATTATCAAGTAAAAACGAAAACAAAATTAGTAAAGTTATTTAAGTGGATTTAGAACTTTGGTAGATATAAATTCAACGTTTGCAGTATAATTTTATCAAAAATATCAACTTTTAACACATAATGTTATTTGGCACAAGTTATTTTAATAAATAGTGGTAAAAAAATTGAAGTCATTGAATCATAATAAAGGCATTAAAATGTATGAACTCAAAATTCAAAATTACACAAAAAAAAAATTACAGAATAGATGTATAAAGATATAAAGAAAAACAGGAATTTTAAGTATGAGTTTATTACAGTAGTGAAATTTGTTTTTGGGCTAAAATAACATGATAATAAAAAAATCTAAAGCGTCTCCATTAACTCGCGAGGAAACTATTGATGTATTTGTTACTTTTTTATAGAAATCGAGGAATCAATTTATAATCGATTCGAGAAAAACGGACAAAAAGAAAACACGTATTTTGGATCTACAACTCATTGTAGGTCTAATACTTTATAAAGCTCGAAATTTCAAATGTTCTAAGATTGAAAGTAAAATCAGAATTAAAAAATTAGAAAACTAAAAAACCCTCACCCTTCGTGAATTGTTATGAATTTTCGTAAAAGAGATGTTTCAAAATATAAAATCTATGAATAATTATACTAACTTAAAAAAATCTCTAGATTTTTAAGACTTCCACCCGACTAAATTGATCGTGAGTTCAGTGGCTTCGAGAAATTGCTGAATTAAAAAAAAAGAGTTTTCGGATCGGGAATTTTGCGAACAAAGAAACGTCTCGAGCAAGGGCACTCATCCACGTTCTAAAGTCAAGGTGACTTTTTGTCGGGCCGATACTACAGAGGATCTTTTCATAAACCTAACGCCCATGAAAGCTGATTTAAATGGAGCCACTCGATGTGTACATAGCCCAGGCCTGCCACTTAATTTCCGAGGCGCGGGTGACAAAAAGCTTCGGTGGCGGCGGCGGGAAGCGTCCTCGCAAGAAATCGGCTCCCTCGCAATCACGACGGATGTGGGCACTATTAGATGTTAGCATGGATCGACAATCATTGTCAAAGGGGACTACCTACAGCGTCAACAATGGCACTTTTGAACCATTCCTCTTTTCACGCATTGATAATTTCATGAGTGCATTGCTAGGCATTCCTTTGTAACTGCGGAACTTATAAAAACCTTATCAACACCTAATCGAGAAACCCTACGCTCACTCTCTTGGTTTGGATAAGTGAAATTTTTAGTTATTCAATTAGAAGGTGAGTTACCATCGAATTAGTAAAATTCCACTAATAATCAATAGTTTTCTACTAATTTAAATCGAGAGAGCAGAGAATAGTATATTGTACGACTAGTTGGAGAAGGAGAACATTCCACGAGTGTGGAGTTTGCCGCGCGAGCGTAACGAGAGCGGTAAACACGCGAGTGTTTACTGTGGGAGAAGTACGTACTTCTCCCACGGTTTAGCGTGAGAGAAGAACTTTCACGTCAACAGTCAGGTAATTCATCATTTCTCTAATTCTCAGCAGGGGTCTGAAATTACATATTCCTTGCGGGAGTTGAATAAACATTTATTCCTATCAAATAAGATTCGTTTATAGTTAACAAATCTCATACTTGGATACAAGCAAATAAATATTGTTTTTGGTCAAAGAAGCTACTTATTTCAGTCTTTGCTTTGCTTCAAATGCATCATTTGTTAAAAGTTAAGAAATGTGTTTTCGGTCAAGAATGTGATTTGATAACTATTAATAAATCTGTATTTGAGCTAAAAGCATCCATTGTAATTCCAAACAAATGAATGTTACACAGAAACCAACGCATATAAACAGTTAACGAATCTGATTTTAATAGAAACTATCATATGTTATCCGTGATTAAATTGTTGTCAAATGTTTGACAATTAAAATAGAGTAATGTTTATTTTCAATCAACTGATAAATGTACATTTCATATGAAATAACACGTAATTGCGATTGTTAATCGACTTGAGTGTATTTATCGGTCAATACTGATTTTTTTAGCGTATTGTCGTAAATTTATGGCAATATAACCTCGATTTTTTTTTTTAATAATTTTTTATCGACCTACTAGAATAGTTCGTCGACAGTAAATATTTTAAATATTAATAAATTTTCCTGGCAAATACGAAATTCTAATATTTACTGTAAATAAAAGATTTTCTCAGTGTATAAGAATTTCGTAAAAGATCTTTTTATACAAATTTCCTAAGCTTATTAAAAAATGTGAATTTTTAAAAGGAAAAAATCTTATACAAAAAACCTCATGCGATTTTTTGAATAAAAAGTTAAAGTGTGATTTCAAGTCACATACGAACTTGTGAATTAAATGAGATATCAGGGGGGTAGGCAGAAGTACCCGTATATTATTGATTATTTCATGGAAAAATAAACAAAAAGTGATAATAATGAATGATAAATGATGAGAATACGGATAGTAAATGATAAACGATAAAATAATAATAATTGATGTTAAAAATAAGTAAAAATTATCAAGAATGTACTGACTGAAATCGAGAAGACGTAACAAATAGTTTCCTGCAAATTCTTGAAGTTCAACACAATTTTGAATTCTTATTTTACTAACTCAAAAAGAACAATAATCATGACATTAATAGTATATTGTGCGACTAGTTGGAGAAGGAGAACATTCCACGAGCGTGGAGTTTGCCGCGCGAGCGTAGCGAGAGCGGTAAACACTCGCGCAACAATGACCCTGGTATTTTTTTTATTTTCCGCAACTCCGGCTTTCCCCGAACTTCGGGCGGCATTAGCAGAGCATATATTTTATGTAGGTAAATATTCACCCTCACTTTCCTCAAAACCCATATCATGCGTTTTTT
>JAPYZL010029553.1:0-20038 GCA_030522825.1 Platygaster orseoliae | reverse complement strand
ATCTATTGACAAATTTTCATAATTCTGCGACGAAATTTAGGTAGTTGTTTCGCAATGTGAAAATGATCAAAATGTAATTGGTGCCCATCTCTGATTAGGTCATACAGCATTCAAATGATTTGAATGCATAACATTTTTGAAAATCGGAATCATTTGAAAATTACACATCTGGTAGGATTTTGAATTCGAATGCTGCGATGAACTTCAGGTATTTACAAGATTGAAGTTGGCAAACCAAGATGGCCGCGCCCAATGGGGATTAACTCCTTTTCTCTTTAGGATTATTACATTATAATAATTATTATTATTTTGAATCTATTTTTCGGAATTGACAGTACCTGTAGCAAAAGCATCACGGCGTTTCTAACGCATCTCGGCAAACTTTCCGGAGTCGTTTTCACGACACTCAAACAGTTATTGAGTCGATTTTGAAAAGACGTTGCGGACGCGTTCCAAGTCGCTCGAAATTTTCTGGGCAGGAATATTTCCAAAATCAAGCACCCGAGAATTTGCTGTTCTTTGATCCTTCCACTTGCCACAATTTGTCGAAAATTTTTCGTCCAAGTTTGAGCCACGGGTTTCGGTTTGTAAACGCGGTGGCTGATTTTGTTCATGAAAGCGTGCATTGTTTCAACTTGAACAAGCATTGACGCGGGATTGAAATCTTTTGGGAGGACGATTGATTGACTTTTTTCGACTTTTGCCGTATCTTCACTGGCCAGTAGGGAAGCTCTGGAGCGACTGAGCAAACGGCTGAGAGCAAGTGGCGACGACCTCGTTGCCGCTGCAAAAGGTACTGGAGATTCCTCTTCCTCTTCTTCCTCATCGACGTTGGACTCGTGAAATTCGTCGCTTTCGCCGGTTTTTTCGACGGGTTTGTCATTTTCTACAATTTTAAACCTTGTTTTTCAACTTCTCGGTTTTTTTCGAAAAATTGCTTGAATTCTACTCACTCGATCCGATTCTCGCATCACCTAAGTTGTGATACCGAACAGGAAATTTGCTCCAGTAAGGTGAAAAGACAACTTTTTGAGGATGCGGTTGCGTGAAAAGTTGAACAACGCCTGCCTTAGTCAAACTTGTGTGATTATCGACTAATTGACGACAAACGTTCTTCGACTTGACAGCAGCTGAACCAGAAAGTCTGTAATAAGGGGACAAAATGTAACTAATCACTCCGATCCATGATTAGAAAATGTTTATATAATTCCCAAGCTTTCGGCTATACATTCGGCCCTTTTCAAGGTCTAAAAAACAATAATGAATTTTCCAGTAGGAATATAAATCAATAAATTACATCTCTATAATATTCAAGCAGTCCCAAAATTATACTCGCAATAAAAAAAAGTCGTACGTTACATCTGTTTCTTCCCGTTGTCAAAAAAAGATTTCGGACTGGGAAAATAGTCCATAGTCAGTATATTAAAAAAATCGATTATAAAACGTCAAAAACCGTGAGCTCTAAATCCCAAGCTGCAACAGTGAAACCGGGAAAGAAACTAATAAGACACCGCGCCACGTATATCATATAAATCAAAAGTAATCTAATTTAAGACAAGAAACATAAACTCAAGTCAAAAAGTGAGCGAGATAAGTAGTAGGGCTAAAAGGCTCCGGGCTCACCCCACTCCTCGACCCACCACGTGACCCCTCCCCTCACCACTCCCCTGCCCGCGTTGGTAAAGTAGAAATCTAACTAAACTAAAGTCGGCAAAGTAGGGATTTGTCGGTAATTTAGAAAATGACTTTTCTTACGGTAGGTACATTATCTATTATTGGTAATTACCAATCGTTGATATTTACCGACCATTGATAATTCAATAATAGATAATTTACCTACCGTTAATAATGCCATTTTCTACATTACTGACAAATTCTTACTTTACCGATATATGGTTAAGTTAGGTTACTTTACCGATGCATGGTTAGATTACTACTTTGCCGGCTTTAGTTTAGTTAGGTTTCTACTTTACCGACGCGGGCAGGGGAGGGGTCACGTGGCGGGTCGAGGAGTGGGGTAAGCCCGGAGACTTTTAGCCCTACTACTGAGATAACAGAATCAACAACTAAACCTTAATAACATCTTTTTAGCAAACAATTGTATTGTCCGTTTAAACCTTCTGTGTCAATTTTTTTATGAATACTGAAATCGCTCATCTTAGTGTATGTCATCTCCGCAACTTCTCCCTTTCTCCAATTCTCCTCTCTGTGTAAAATAAGAAAGTCTGTAAATCATAGACTAGTTTTTTACACTTTTTGAGATCTGAAACTAGAATAAAAATCACAACTCAGAGAAAAAAGACGTTACTTGTATCCAAAAGTGAGATCAATCCAATGATGCAACCTCTCAGAAACATGATTGCTCTCAAGTGCTTCGCGATGTTTGTGTACAAAATCTTCCGGGGACGTCGCCCATGCCGGAATTTCCAAATCAGGCATGTCTTCGTGTATCGACTAGATTTCAACACATGTAAATAAAATGCATATGAGCATTTAAACAAATTTTTACACCTCAACCATGGTTTCCAAAGCAACCTCAGTTCAGAAAAAATCAATCGATAGACAATGCAAGGAATATTTAATCTTCATTTTTCGTTCAATGATCGAAATTCACCTTAAAAACACTAGGATCATCGAAGAATTGAGGTATACATTCGTCTGGACTCCAATCAAACAATCGTTGGATAGAACCTGGATATTCGCAAGGAACCCAAAAAGGTCTCACGTGTTTGCAAAGAACATATTTGGAATACTGACGAGACAAATAAACGTAATAAGTTATTTCCGAGAGTACGTCTGATACGTGATGCCCAACCTGCAAAAAAAAAATTCATTTTGACATTAACAGTCAATTAATAAAAAATAGTTAAACAATAAAACTCAAATTTCTTTTGGGTTATCTGTACCTCAGATGTTTGAGAATCGTAAGTAAGGTCAAGTTGCCTGTCGCCCTTGTTTAATCTATACTTGGATTTGGTTAGATCTCTCCAATTCAACCCTGACCTCGTTGAGAAATCCGTGATCCATGGCATAACGTGGTGACAATTAGGATCCCCGTATCTTCTTCCCGCCAAATTGTTCAGAGCGGTCAAATAATCGAAATTACTGATCACTCCATGTACCCACATTTCACAGAGTTCTTCAACATTTTCCTTCGTACCAAACATTTTGTTTGTAGAGGGTTCGAAGAATTTTGAAAAATGTCTGTTTTCTTGATTCGAAGGTGTATTGGAATAATCGTTTTCAGGCCAGAGATAAATGTTGTCATTCAAGTTTGGTAGAACCTGAAAAAAATTACATCGAATTTGTTTAAGCAAGCCTTAAGTTTTTACACAATTTAAAAATTACTTGAATCGTGAGATTATCCATAAGGAGAATATCACTAAGTGTGACGTCCCCTAAGACAAGTCCAAGGTCATGCAAATCTCGAGACAGACGAAGGAGTTGATAGACCAAAAATAAAGGTTTGGCATTGCAGCTAGAAAGCATTGCAGGACTGTAGGTCACGCACCTGAAAAATACGAATTTCAATACGTGAGTAAACCCAACGATAATTGCAAACTAAGCAATTAAAATATTTAAAATTTTTCTTACTCTCTCAAAGAATATTTAGCAGTTTGTTCGTAGAACACAAAAAACGTCGAGGGCGCTTCTATGACGAAATTTGCAGGTAATAAACTGCACTGGATTGGATTTGACGACCCGAGTCTAACAGAAGTCACGACTCCATTTTGTATTTGTACCATGGTGCAATCGTACAACCGAGAGAGAACTTCTTGCATTACCTCCGTGTCTGTAGCACTGCCATTTATGCTAGTGTGTTCTCTTTGTTCTGTAGCATTCCACGGACCTTAAGATAAAATTAAGCGTTTCCATTATATTTAATTCTCAAAATTAATATTTTAAAATGACTTTTCATCTGTCATGATCATAATCGTTAGGAATACTTTCAATATCAAAATAAATTTTTATCCTTTTTATTTATGATAACGTTGAAACTTTTCTTCTATTTTTAGAGTATGTAAATCAAAATTTTTCAGAACGAAATCATCAAAAAATTTCACAAAATAAGTACATCGCTTCAGAAATTCATAAAATCCTAATTTCATGATCCTTAGAAAAGTTTTTCTGATATATTCAAAAAGTTTTTTAAATAATTTATTACAAGTTATTAAAACCCGACGATAGTAAAAATAAAAGTTGAAGAATTATAAAACAATTTTCAAATTAACTTTGAATCTTGGGAATTCCATTGAATTCCTCAGAAACATAAACTCTGAAAATTATAAAAATATTTATTACATTGAAAATTCCATTCCCAATTTGTAATGGTTATCAAAAACCTAAAATTTTGATAAAATATTTGAAATGAATAATTTTTAAGATTTTAAATTGATACAAATTAAAAAAATATTCCGATGAATTGTATTGCATTTAATGATTATAAATGAGAATAATTTATAAATATCTAAAAGTTTTCAAAACAAAAATAACAAAAATATCAAGACACATAAGAAATCATTGGCAAAAGCATCTGAAAATTGTCATACAAGTTTTATAAGATGGTAATTATTTTTGATATTTGAAAAAATAATTTTTTAATTCATTCATAAGATTTTTGCAAAAAAAAAAAATTGGAAAATACAAATTCAAATCCATGAAATCAGCTTATCATTTACAGTAGCTGTCACTTAAATTGAAATAGATTTTTGAACAACCGTTAAACTGGGAATTTAATTCTGAACGCATACTCGATTTAAAAAATAAATGAAAAAAGATTTTTACCAAGGTATTTTTTATAAGATTCTTTCCACAAATTCCTGTAGTTTGTATCGGCCACGTAATGCAATAACTGTGCAAACGTGAGTTCCGATGATTGAATTTTCCGATTAACCATCGGTCTCCCTTTTGGCAAAGGTATAGCATTTTTCTTTTGCTTTTTGTACACCTGTAAGTACAAAAAACATTCAAAAGTGAAAATCATTGACTAAAAATCCATATAAAAAACATTTTCAATTAATAATGTTGATTTCAAAAAATTATCGAATCATTATCTTTAAGAAAAATTTGTGTAAATGCCATTAACCTAATTTTAACGAAATTCGTCAAAAATATCGAAATCACATATTGTTATGATTTTGCAATTTCTATTTTCATTATGAATCCATGAACGTAACTTTTATTATATCTTCTATTTCTAGTCTTTTTTTAACTCTTATTTGATAGTGAATTCTAAGGAAAAAATCAGTGTTAAAATTCAAAATAACTGATTTCCAAATAAGTAATAAAAATTTTTTGTTTCGTAAACTCAAATTTGCCTTCAGAATAATTTTTCTAATGACACATTATGAGTTTCAATTAATTATCATTAAATCTAGATGAGCGTAGTCCAGTGCAAAATTATAAAAATAAAAAATAAATAACTAAAAAAAACTAAGATAATAGAAAGTCGGTATAAAAAAAACACAGTGGGAAAAAATTTTGAATCAATATTTTTTTTTTAATTTCATTTGTCGTCATATCCATATAAAGAAAAAAATTCAACTCCGAAAAATGTAAAGATTTTTGAAATTTTCATTTAATAAATACATATATATTCGATGTATATGCATCCAAACTATTATAACTACTTGGTTATTATTAATAAAATTGTTACTCTTTCTTCTAAATTAAAATGCAAGAAAAAATGGAAAGGGAATCTATTGTGCATAAATTTTTTGTGCATTGTTAACATTGTGCATATATTTATTGTGCATATTATAATTGTTTAAATTCATAAAAAACAATATCTTTGTCTAGAATTATATCAACTTGTAATAAGCAACCTAAAATTTACGAATGCTTCTTAAGAATGCAATTATTAATAATAATGATATCGTGATAATTTATTTGTAATTATAAAATAAGTGATTAAAATATTTTCAAATAATACTAATACTTGCTTGTGTTGCTGATCTGTGACCCTGATAATTTTGATTTTTATAAAAACATCATACAAATTTGTATAAGATCGATTTTATCAAATTCTTATAAAAAACTTTTTTAAAATAGTAACCTTATAAAAACCCTATAAGAAAAGTTTCTCAAAAAATTATATTTCCTGTAGAAATTTTTAGAAAATCATTTCTTTATAAAAAATTTTTTCTATGTAAAATTCATACAAAAATGTATTTTATTAAAAAATTTTTATTCGAGCAGTGTTTCTGAAAAAGTCTTTTTAAATTTTTTAGTATATTTGTATTTTTTAACTTGAGTTGATGGCCATATTTTCAGAGTTTCCATTATCCTTTGTTTTCTATGTTAGTATTCTTTTAATACAGTTTTTTTTTAATAACATTTTGTCCTATATTTTATATTAAAATATTTAATAAATAATGATATTTCATATGATTTATTTTTTATAAGATTTTGACATTTTTTATAAAAGTGCGACTGGTTTTTATAAGGTTTGTATAATAAATAATAAAAAAAAAGATAATATTTATTATTAACTGAGTTTTAAAATATTTTTATAATTTTCACAAGAAAACTTTTTCATGAGAATTTCATAAGGTCAGCTTCATAAAAAATGGAATTTTTATAAGTAATTTCTGATTTTTCTAAGAATTTTGCCATTTTTTATAAAAACCAAATCAGAGGTTGCAATTCAGATTTTTCATCAATTGTTGCAACTATTTTCTTGTATGTATGAATAATATGAAGGACAAGCTTTAATTTCAATTTGCACAAAAAATTATGCACAATCGACCGCTACACAAAAATCTGTATGTACAATAAATTAATGCAAAAAGTAAAGAATCCATAAAAAATTTTAGCACAATAGATACCATCCCGAAAAATGAACCTTGGGTAGAGAATATGAATTTGTATCTTTCACACAAGCAGTAGTTAAATAAATCGAGACTTGCCTTTACATAAATCCTAGACCATTTAGACCCTAACTCTTCAAGAGAAGGTTGTGCCGAAATTTCATCTGCGGATAAACGGTCGTGATAGACAAAATTCACAGGTCCAATTGTTGTAAAACTGGACAACCAACTTCGGTGTGCAGTCACGGAAATTCGGCCGTCCGCACAAAACATGTAATTTTCGGAAACCCCGAGTTCAGATTTCACGAAATCCATGTTTGGAACCAAAACTGTCAAAACACTTCAAAAAACATGACTTTCATACCACTTTATCGTAAAAAGCTTCGAAATACTATTTCATCATTTTTATTTTGAAGTGTTTTCGCGGTTTAAGTGTACAATTTTTTGGTAAGTCATTATTTAAACACTGTCGAACAATCGAATTTTTCGTGGTGAAAGTCTATTTTCGTATGTCGAATGAAGTTGCTTGTTGTTGTCAGCGCGTCATCACAACAAAAATGACGTCAAGCGCAACTGAGCAGAGCACAGCATTAGCGTTTCGCGTTATTACGACGTTATAACGCCGTAACAAAACGGGGATCACCGATCAATCGAAAACGCTACATGTTCCCGACCAATCAGCGATCAGCTGTTCACGTCGACCAATCAGCTTCCACCAACTCGCAATACTCTTCTGCTCCAAAGTGACACATACACGTCATTAACAGCTGTTTATACCAGATATCAACAAAACGCCGAACAGTATTTACCATTGTTTTTCTTAAACTTTTTTATCATTTACGTATGTAGTTATCAAATATCCGCCTTTTATATCACGGTTTATCGCATCTTTAATTCTAAAAGTGCGGTTTTGAAAATAATTTTGTCTGTGGTTTGAAGGTTAATAAACATTGTGGATTTAGTGTGATTATTAATAGTAGTAAATAACATGTCAATGAATAGACTTTTCAGTAGTGTTTTACATGTTTTTCTAATCGCGAATGTCGTTGTGAACGTGCACAAAACCGGTTTTGTGAGCGCAAAAAAGGACGTAACTACTGATATTTTGCCACCTTGTGCTGCCTGCAAAGTTCTCATTGGGAGTTTCAAAAGAGTAATAAATGAATTCTTAATTTGCATTAAATTATTATTATTTTATTTTAAAATCATTAGAATTCATTGTCATTACATTAAATTGATGCAGTAGCATTCAGCAATTTTTATTATAATTTATTACAATATAAATTGATTAACATTATTGTAATTAAAATTAATTTACTTTTAAAAATACACTCCATTAATGTCCATCATATTTCAATAAGTTCAATATATTCAATAATAAGTTCTTTTCAACTTATTAAAGAATATGCTCCAAAATTAATCGTGATACAATATAACATAATATGTGACTTAAAATGAGGAAAGGAAGTTAACAGTTGTCTGCCGTAAGGACCAGGCACAGATCCAGCTTTCTTCCGTCCTTGTCGTGAGTTGCCTCTAAGCGCGCAAGATTGACAAAGACGCAAGGAGGGGGTCCGGACCCCTCCTTGCGTCTTTGTCAATCTTGCGCGCTTAGAGGCAACTCGAGATAAGGACGGAAGAAAGCTGGGTCCGTGCCTGGTAAGGACTATTTTCGTTCATCTTTTTTTCGACCCATTCTCTCCAAATACTTAGGTAGCTCATTGGCCGGATGATTAAGCGATGAGGTTTTGGATTTTGTCAAGAGAAAATAGAAAAAACTGCTGCAAATAAAGAAAAAACATGTTGGCAAAGTTTACAACGTTGAAAAATCACACTACAATTTTTTTTCTGAGATTTGAATTATTGATTTAATATTTGAATCAGAACTTTTGAATTTAGAATTCGAACTTTAGAATTTGAATCAGACTTTTTAAATTTAGAACTCAAAATTCAGAATTTGAAACAGAATTCTCAGAATTTTGAAATTCATTGATTTTGTTCACTGAATTCAGTGAATTCTTCAATTCATTATTCGAATTTAAGAATATGAATCAGAATTTTCAGGATGCAGTGAAGTTTCACAGTAAATTCTTGGAATTTGTTCTTTCTTTCAGTAAATTCTTGAATTTTTTTCAGTGAATTTTCGAATTTATTATTTAAAATAGAATTTTTTGAACTAGAATTGAAATTTCAGAATTTAATTCAGAATTTTTCAAATATGAATTTAAATTTCAGAATTTGAATAAGAGTTTTTGAATCTAGAATTTAAATTTCAGAATTTGAATAAGAGTTTTTGAATCTAGAATTCAAATTTCGAAATTTGAATAAGAGTTTTTGAATTTAGAATTCGAACTTCAGAATTGAAATCAGAATTTATGAATTTAGAATTCAAAATTCAGAATTTGAATCAGAATTCTCAGCATTTTTAAATTCTATATTTTTTTTAACTCAATTCCGTGAATCCTTAAATTCATAATTCAAATTTAAGAACATGAATCAGAATTTTCAAAATGGAGTGAAGTTACACAGTAAATTCTTTCAATTTGTTCTTTCTTTTAGTGAATTCTTAAATTTTTTCTGTGAATATTCGAATTTATTATTTGAATCAGAATTTTTCAATCTAGAATTGAAATTTCAGAATTTAAATCAGAATTTTTCAAATATGAATTTAAATTTCAGAGTTCGAATAAGAATTTTTGAATCTAGGATTCAAATTTCAGAATTTGAATAAGAGTTTTCGAATTTTTGAATTTTCTCACATAATTCGGTGAATTTTTGAATTCATAATTCAAATTTAAGAATATAAATCAGAATTTTCAGAATGCAGTGAAGGTTCACAGTAATTCTTCCAATTTGTTCTTTCTTTCAGTGAATTCTTGAATTTTTTCAGTGAATTTTTTAATTTAGAGTTTAAATCAGAATTTTTGAATCTAGAATTCAAATTTCAGAATTTGAATCACAATTTGTGCATTCAGAATTCAAATTTGAGAATTTGAATCAGCATTTTTAATTTTAGAATCTCTAATTTTGGAATTTGAATCAAAATTCTCAGAATTTTTGTATTCTTGAATTTTAAAAAATTTCCTTGTCAGGGGCTTCGTCGAATTCGTTTTTTCAAGGTTTCACGCTATTTTTGGTAAATCTCTGAAAAAAAATTTTGTGTAATTTGTCAACGTTGTAAACTTTATGAACATGAAAAAATCGGATACCTAATATATTTGATCACTCGAGAAAATTTTCTGTTTTTGTTTTTCATATAGAAATATCCAAGCTAGGAACAGTGCAAATATTTGATTCATTCCAGTTCAATCGAGCGAAAAGAATAACACAGACAACAAGCTCTGAACGAGCTTACTACCTGAAACTGTTAACTTCCTTTCCTCATTCCAAGTCACATATTAATTCACATTATAAACTATTCTATTGGAATTCATGGAACGTTATGCAGGGACTGGAAAAGACGAAAAATGGCAATTACGAAGGAGGAGATAGTCACTATGAAGAAGAGAAAATGAGAATTTATTCTAAAAGTGAGGTGCGGCTTATTGAAATCCAGGAAGGATTATGCAAAGAGGTGGAGCGTGGCCAAATGCAGTGTCATGCACAAGCTGAGAAGCTGGAGGAAATCCTGGAGGAATGGTTTCACCATCATCAAGAGAGCCACCCTGACCCTTACGAATGGTTTTGCATCGAGAAGACCAAAAGCTGCTGCCCCAAGGACCACTTTGGTCCCAATTGTACCCAATGCCCAGGATACCCGAAAGAGGTACGCTTAATCATCATTCCACTCAAGCTTAAATTTATTAATTAAAATTTTATACAATGACGATGACAAATTCAAGGTCTGTGGGAATAACGGAAACTGCACCGGTGCTGGAACACGCAAGGGCAATGGGGAATGCATTTGTTCCAAGGGTTACGAGAAGCCCAATTGCTCGAGTTGCAGTCCTGGCTATCACGTTTCTTACAAGGACGAGAACATGCTGCTCTGCCTCCCTTGCCATGCAGCTTGCGATGGGCCTTGCTCGGGCCCAAGTCCCAGCCATTGCGAGAAATGTGCCACAGGTTGGTTCATGCTGGAAGGCAAAGGCTGCCACGACATTGACGAGTGCATAAAAAGCAAAAAACCCTGTCCAACAAATCATTTCTGCGTCAACAATGATGGCAGTTATACTTGTTTAGGTATGACTTTCATTTTTATGATTATTTTCTATTACTTTATGAAAAATATACTTCAATAAGTAAATTAAATTCCATGTATCTTATCTTAAATCCCTTTAAATTTTCTACAATGATTTATTGTTTTTGCAGCCTGCGACAGAGCTTGCAATGGCTGCACAGGGGATGGTCCTGATATGTGCAAAAAATGCGCCGAGAATTATGTCAAACAGGAAAATTTGTGCATAAGTGAGTATTGCTTTCTGTTTGAAAATAAATAAAAATAAGTTCAACTACTAAATGTGAAATTTCCTCGTTGCTTTCAGATGCAGAAACAATCGACGTGAAAAAGAAAGAGAATTTTGCGAGGTACGCTACATATCTCGGTCTTGGAGTCGCCACGTGCATCATTTTGCAGAAAAATGTCTACGTGGCCGGGTTTATTGGTATTTTTGTTGGAGTGTACATAGCAATGTCAGAATACACAGTGACTCAACACTCTACAGACATGTACAAAACATGATCCAACCATTCCTCATTTTCGGATTAAATTTTCTAGATGTTTACTATGATATAGAAAAAAATAGATCCAAAATTTCAAGAGAAAGGGTAAAAAATAGGAAAATTTGTACAATCGCATTTTCATCTTCTACAACCAGCTTAAAGAACTTTTGTATCTGCCAAATAAAGCCAAATTGGAGAAAATTCAAGCCAATAAATACACGGAAATGACTGCCAGCATTTTTCATACTGGATCACAAATATGTAGTTGAAGAAATTTGAAAATAAAACAGCTCAGACCAATTACTTAACAATGTTGTATTTTATTATATATCTTTTTATACACGAAATATTGTTATCACTCAACAATACCATAATCATCATACATTCAATAATAACATGTAAATAAACAACTCGAGTCGAGAAAAGCATGTAAATGACTGAAAAAAATTAGATGCTAATAGTACTTTTTGAAACACTCCTGGTAGAAAAAACACTCGACGAATCCTAAAAATGCAGAAAAGATTCGCAAAGTAATTGCAATGATACCATTTTTCGGAACGTTGTACAAAATGTAGGTGTCATCAGCCAATTATCCGTAAATTCATAATTTACAAATCATTCATACTATTTACGCTTACTCATTTTTTACCAATTCATTTTGCCTTTCAAAGAACCTGCCATTTTTTGATGACGAAAATTTTGTTGAGTGCATTACCGGAATTGTTCGGTGCTTATCCTCAAACCAATACAATCTTTGCCTATGACCGAAACGTTGCAGACGTTGCAAATAGTGTCTTTGAATTCGGGTAAATACGTGGCGCTGCACAAGGGACACTTGACCTGTGCTTTTCCTTGGTAAATCGGAGTGAACGTTTTGGCGCACAGCGAGAACGGGTTGTGCTCGTCGTACAGCAGTTGGTGCTCATCCTCTGGATTCTTGTCGCAAGCCTGGATTCGAGAAAAAAATTTAGTGTAGCCACATAGCGAGCACGAACGTACTAACCGATTTGCAAATTAGTTCACGCAGTGCACAGAAATTAAGAATGATAATTCGAAATAACAATTGATGTAGCCACCTAGCGAGCACTAGTGTACTAACTAGTCGCACTCTATTTTTAAAAAAGGTCTTACCTGTAGTATTTTTCTGACTTGCTGAGCCACGTCAGGCCTCGGACCAAGCTCGAGGAGACGCCTTGCGAAGGAACCGGCGGTTTTGTAGTTTTTGAGCTTGTAGAACATGTTGACAGCAGTTCGAAGAGTAAGTATCTGATGTATGGGCTGTAAATTGCAGTGTGTAAAGTAGGCCGCCATTTCGCAAAGCCTTTTCTGTTCAGCGAGAGTGGCTTTAGGCAGAGCCTTGCGCTCTGTTTCCATCTTGAGGCCCACGATATACTCGCGACATATCTGTATTAGCTGCTGAGCTTCAGCCACGTCCTGCCTGGTTTCCACCACCAGTAGGGGCACGCGTAACAGGATACCCTCCAGTTTGTCGATGGCCTCTGTGAATTTGCCACCTGTCGTCAGTTGGTAGCATGTCTGCAGCTGCTGTGCCAGTTCTCCTAGCTGCAGACCTACTGCTGGCAGAGCGTTCTTTGCCCCCGTGTCCTTTGAACAACATTATTTCATTTTTCTTCCCTCTCGCATCTCAAAGTTTAAATCAATAAGAGATCAACTTACCTGAATGTTCCTTTGTGGATACCCGTAAAGCGATGGTACATTCGGCAGCGCAGCGAAGGAGGTACGCGAGGCTGAGAAAATGGAAAGAAATATTGCCTGGTAAGGCTGAAAGTTAGCGACGCCAACCTGTTGATTGAGAATGCGAAAAGCTGACTCGAAAGAGCCCGCGAGGACGTGGTCAACCGCGAGCTGTGAATTGTTGACCCAATGTTGTGTGGGGTTTGTGCCCTTAGTGGGAGGCGCGTAATAGCCTTCCTCATCCACAAGGCTGCTGGTTCCCTGTTCCAGCTCTGGGGGCAGGTCCACTTCCTCTACCTCCCAACCTGAGCCCTCGCCAGCCTTTTCTCCCCCTGTGCCTCCCTCTTCGAGATTTTCATCATCGTCCATATCCAACTCTGCGTCTTCATCGGCGCCCCAGCCATCGGCCACTCCAGCAGCCTCTGCCTCCTCCTCGGCGACTGCCAAAGCTGCCGAGAGCTGCCCGCCCTTGCCCCGGTTCATCATAGCGCCTTCAAAGAAGCCCTTGGACACTGTCAACAGAGGCCAGTTGTTCTCGATGTGAGGCACTGGCATAGGAGGCCGGAACAACTCGGCGCTTTTCTCTAAATCGCTGATCTCGTCGCTCATCGTCTCGTACCCAGCATCATCCTGCTGAAAATGTATATGTTACTCGTCGTAACGCGATTAACATGTTTTTGGTAACTGGCGCATTAAAGGAGTCGTGTGATCGCGATTTCGTAAAGAGTTTTGAATTCTTTGTAAAAAAATAGAGAAAATAATTTTTGAATTTTGTGAATATAATGAAAAATACGTTTTTTACATTACAATATCTTTAAACAATTATAACTCGCAAATTCCACTATGAATTTTCAAATCCTTTTGCATACGTGTTTCAGAGACCTATACCAACATGTTGCACGAAAAAAAAGTATTGGAATCTGACCAAACCCTAATTTTGTACCAGTGTAAATAAATGATTAACAATCAGTAATCTGGAACTTACCTTGTCTTCCTCAGTAGCAATATTGTGTATCTTCCTGGTAACGTAAGCGAGGAAACCCTGGTTCGAGTTCTGCAGAATCTGAGCCCTCTCTTGGACGTCCCCGAGAAGAAGAGCGCCCTGGTACTGGGCGGAAACGTCCTTGCGAATCTCGGCTATCTTGATCATCTTCTTAAGCTTGTCGAGGTTGCCGGTGATGAGATACAAGAAAGATAACTTCTCAAAGTTCTTAGTGCGCTGGTAGCACATTTCAACGACCTGGTGGTTGCCCTGGAGAAGGGCGGCCTGAGCAAGACTCTCCCAGCACGATTTCACATCGAGGCTCTTGGCGGCCTCGAGGGCGACCTCGATGTTGCCGCACTCAAGAGCCAATCCAAAACGCGTCTTCTCGTCTTTGACGAAGTGTAAAGCAACTTCAGGATAGCCCTTTTGCTGGAGGTATGCAATTATGGACTGGCCCACGAGATTTGCCGTGCGCACCATGTACAGCACCTCCTCGTACTTTCTGTTTATCAAGGCTAGCTTGAATTTATACTCAGTTGAATCGATGCAAAAGATACGTGGGTTGCACTCGCGGTTCAAACAGTACACCTAGAACAATAAGTTGATATGGTTGATTCACAATAATTCATGAGAAACCACAAAAAAAACATGAAAGAGAATCAGTAATAACCTGGTTGCCTTTGACACGGGTGATGTAGATAGGCAGGTCAAGGGTGCGGATGATGCCGTGATCACCATTGGTGATGGCGTACTTGATGTGGTTACTGGTGGTGTAGACAAAAACGCCGGACTCGTCCCAGGCACCGGACTTGACGCGCGAGTTCTCGTGTATAGAACAGAGGGACTCCAAGCGTCGGTTGCAGATATTGACCGTGTGCTTCGCCAGAAGCGCCACGTGCGACATGTCGTTAGACCACACGACGTAGCGGCACTTGCTGATCTTCACTTCGGCGATCGCCTTCTTTTGCTGCAGATCGAACAGCGTCATCTGCTCCGGGTCCCGCAGCAACAACATACCTGTACCCGCATAAAAGATCTCGTCCGTGTTTGGAATCTGCAGCTTCTTCGCCACCTCGTTCTTCAGATTCTTCAGCACCAGCTGGAACATTAATATTGCATTATGGCCTGTTTAAAATACAGTTAACATGTGAAACTCACCGAGTAGGATTTATCGAGAACAGCCAATCTGTTCCTCGCAACCCAAATGGCGGTGAAGCCCGTACCCCTCTTGGCATCGGCATTCGAGTCACCCTCCTTGGGGATAGTGTACAAGTCGTAGGTGCTCATTTCCGGGCTCCCGGGTGGTCTCGTGCAAAGTACAACTGCGTTCTCGGCTTGGTTGTAGGACATGCTGTAGATGGGGACCATTTTAGAATTACCTCGGATCTGCATGACCGAGGTGTCCTTGGAAGTGGTAAAGTCAAGTTTGCGCAGACAGCGTTCTTTGACGTAGTAAAGAGTGTTGCCATGGACGGCGTAAGCCGGTCTCTCACGCTCGAGCTTGAAGATGACCATGCCAGAGTCGTGGCCAGCGGCGAAGAGGTTAAGGGTGGGATGGGCCGCCAAGACCCAGAAACGCTCTTGTTCCCTGCGGAAGGTGTGTAAGCAGTTCCTCTTGCTCATCTCCCAGACACGAATGCTCTTGTCTTCTGAATTCGACAGGATCAAGTCCTGGCGAGGGTGGAACAAGACGCACGAGACGTTGTTGTAATGGCCACGGCAGGTGTCCACCTGATGATTCAATCGTTTTCATGTACAATTAATGCAACGCAAGTGACTAATACTATTTTCAATATAAAATTTAACTGACCTCCCAGGCTTTGGCGTCATTCATGCGCCACATTTTTATCTGCCGATCGTCAGCACCAGAGATAATCAGAGGAAGAGTTGGGTGAAAACTGGCCCAATTGACGCCACGATCGTGGCCCTCAAGAACATGCTTGACAAGGGCATCTGCCTGGCCAAACAGATCAGTCGCGTTAGGGTTTTTCAGATGTTCATCTAGACCCGCAGGGCCTGGTGCCACATTCTTTTTCCGCAATCCCGAGATGTCCCAAACTCGGACTGTCTGGTCCAGGGAAGCTGATACTATCATATCTTCCGAGGGGTGGAACTGAGCACACATTACATAGTGATTGTGCCCAGTCAGGACACAGATGCACGTTCGGCTCTGCCAGTTCCAGATCCTGATCACAAAAAAAAATTATTTGTTACATAATGCAAGGAACCTTATGGAAAATGTTGCCAAAACATTTAAAATTTGTCTACTTATTACACCTGATTATATCTTATTTTAAAAACATGAGCTTCAATTAAATTTATAATATCCATATTGACGCCTAATTTATCTTGCATTCCAATGTATTTAGAGTTAAGAATGAACATTTTCTTGCTCACCTAATAGTTTGGTCATCAGAAGCACTTAAAATCCATGGATAGTCATGGTGGAAGACAGTGCTTCTTATGTAATCCAGATGCCCCAGGAGAGTAAAAATGCACCTTCGTTGTTTGTAATTCCACACCTTAATTTTGTAATCATCGCCTCCTGAGACAAAGAGGGGCCGCTGATTGTGGAAGCAGACGCCTCGCACAGGTCCATCATGCTCATCGAATTTGTCCAGGAGCGTGAGCATTCGATAGTCCCACAACTGGATTACTCCATTGTGCAAACTGTACTCACAAATGAATAAAAAATTTTTTACAAGTGTAATATTTTTTTCATTTGAATCGAATTATTATTAACTTTGAGGCTGTTGAATTTGTAGAAAAATGTAGGAAATATTTCATAATCCAAAAACTTGAAATGTAATGTTCTGAATTTTGTATGAGACACTCTTGTGATATTTGCAAATAAATAAATAAATAAATACTTATTCCGAAGTATGATTAAATTCAACCAAAAGTAATAAAATTGCATATTTTAAGACAAGCATTTTTTAATCTACGAGATTAAAAACTTGAACATAAAAGGAATGAAAAATTCTGTAGTGTGAAAATTATTTTATGAATATTTCAGCGGTTAAGAGCAAAAGACAAACTATTGAGAGACAGATAGAGTGGCAACTTCATCTTTTCTGTTTCTTACTAGTTTATCATATGAGTTTCACTGTGAAAAAATACAACTACTATAATATATGCCAATTACTACGATATAAATATATTAAAAAATACAATTTTGTATATAATAAAATTCATTATATTTCATCTCTATCTCCCATTACTATATTTTTTAGTAAAAAGTATGAGATTTTTCTCTCAGTGAAAATAAGAAAGTTTTGGATGATAAAATCCTCAATTCCAACGACGGAATTTAGGATTTGATAATTCAATACTTTGTTATTTGCAGTTATTGCCAATCGGTGCCAACTCTACGGCTTTGTGTGTACTCCTTAATGCAGATATAGCGCAAATTGTGAAAAAATTGTCTTCATAATTTGTTAACATTTTTTTTTTTTTGAGATGAAAATTTGTTGATTAATAATGTTGGACAGAAAATTTAAATTACTTGCGATGTATAATACAGAAAGATATTAAATTTTTTTTTTGAAAAATCAGTCGAAATGTTACGAAATTATAGATTTTGAAAATTATTTTATAAGTATGTACCGAATAAATTGACTTGTGTAGTACTTTGAATATTCAACTGTAAACCGAGAAATTATAAATAGGCACTTTGAAAAAATTCCATTATATCCGTCTTTTAGAACGACAAAAAATAATCGATACATTTTTTTTTCGATGTTTCAAAAGTTGAAGAAGTTGAAGAGCGTCAAAATTGCCGATACGTCATAACTCGTATGTTTTTTCTATGAGTTGTGACGTCAGAGCATTTTTTAAAGCTCTGTATCTTTTTTCAATTTTCGAGTTATTAAAAAAAGAAAAAATACGTATCAATTGTTTTTCGGTACTTTAAAAGTTGGATAAAATAGAATTTCAAATTTCATAATATAATAATAATTGTAATAAACAAATATAAATAATAATAATAATATTCTTTTAATAGCTGTGGAATTTTTACAAGGTTCAAACAAATTTCATACCATTTTATTAATCTTATGTCACTTTATGACAGATTTTGCTACATAATTATGTTTCTGCACTTGTCACTGAACCACTCATTTATTTATTATAGAAAAAAAATTGATTTTTCAGGATAATTCTTATTCGATTATAATTTTTACAATAACAAACTTGTTTTTTTTTTTTTTCAAGCCGTTCTAAGCAAAAAATCTGGTAACATCTGGTTCAAATTCATAGCATTTTATGAAACTTATGTCACTTTATGACGAGGAATTTGCTACATATGTTCCGCACTTTTCACTGAGCCGCTCATTTGTTTATTACAGAAAAAATTAATGAATTTTCGGGATTATTCTTATTCAATTCCAATTTCTACAATGAAAAACGTAATATTTCTGTTTTTTCGAGCTGTTCTGAGCAAAAATTCATTCTCAAGACAATTCACAATAAATATTGGAAAAACGTGTACCTTGCAAGAATCCATGGCCTTTTTGGGTGAAAAGACAACCCTTTGACACGTGCCGACTTTGTTTCAAACTTGGTCAACATTTTTGCGAATTAATCGAAAATATTTTTGCAAAATAACTTTGACAACTCTGACATGCTACGCGTACACGTCGGCTGAGTCACGTGACTCACGTCATATATATAATCGAATGTCACAACATTTCACAACTCTCCTAGGGTGCGTTCCAAAACTCGACTGGTGCAGGAGCTTTAATAAATTATTCTTTAAATAATTGTAATTAATAAAATCATCTTATACTGATAAAAGCTTGCACGAGTTCAACTTGGTCGAGTTTTGGAACGCAGTATAGGGGACAAAAAAAATTGACACTATCACATAATCACAACTAATCACAACTACTAGAGAGCTCTTAGACCATGTAGTACATGGACCGCTCGTCGCCTATCTTGTTGTATGCTGAAAATCGTACACACATGAGACAAGTTGTTATGTCCAACCCCTTAGCAGCAATACAATTGTCTGCTGCAGTGCTGCCAACTGCTGCACACAATTGTATTGCTACTATGGGGTTGAACATAACTTGTCCCATATGTCTGTCACGTTTTTTCGGTACCCGACGAGCGGTCCATGTATACTATATGGTCTAAGAGAGAGCCTCAAGGAAGAGAGTGGCAAAATTGCCTATGCGCTGATTCGCTGGTGAAGTTAGCGGCCATCTTTACTAACGCACGCGTATTCGCGCGTCCGTGTACGCAGCTGATGTCAGTGGTTGTTTCCGAAAAAACTTTTTCTGTGAAAAATTGAATATAATAATTTAACCCAATCCCGAAAAACATCGCGCGAGACACACGATAATCAACAATGAATGACAATGAGCAACAATGACAATGACATCAGCTGCGTACACGGACGCGCGAAAAAGCGTGCGTTACTAAAGATAGTTGCTGACCTCACCAGCCAATCAGCGCATAGGCAAGTTTGCCACTCTTCCTTGAGACTGCTTGAGGCTCTCTCCAATTACATGTGGTACTATATATATTTATATTCACACACATTCACACAGTTGAAGCGCGTGCAATAAAAACCTGCACGCGAGTTCAAGGCATGGACTGTCCATTCCAACGTTCGCAGACGTGGTACTATAGTACGACGGTGGTACTATTCCCCCACTCGTTAGTACTCAAATAGTACGACCGATATCGCCCGTTCCCGGTCAAAAAAAAAATTCGGCAATGTTCGGCGCATATCGGGCCGATGTCGGGCGCACGTCGGCTCGCCGCACTTCGGAAACATAATGTCGGGCCGATTTCGGGCACATGTCGGCTCGCCGCACTTCGGAAACATGATGTCGGGCCGATTTCAGGCTTTCGTCGGCTCACCGCACTTCGGAAACATGAA
>JAPYZL010029491.1:0-23751 GCA_030522825.1 Platygaster orseoliae | reverse complement strand
GGAAAATTATTCGAAGCGTGCAAGGCTGTCCGCGAGAGAATGTCTGCGAATTGCGCGTCGATACGCTTTTTTGTTGCTCGACGGACACTCGATCGCTATTTACAAAATTTTTGTTCTTAACAAATAAAAATGTTTGAAATCAAATTTTGTTCTTAACTAAAAATTTTTTATTGAAATTGTTTACGAAATCATTTATTTTATATTTTCCACAATTTTTCAGCAATCAACCTCGTGAAAACCCTATTTTTCTGCAATTGCGCATTTTGCCCCACAGGTTGCGCATTTTACCCCAGCGTGGGGCAAAATGTGCAGAAAATTTTTTTTTTTTTAATAATTATATGAGGCATAAGGTTCAACAAGAACTAAAGTTGCCTGAGGCTAAATTTTAGCCACATATGTGGGCTACAATATAGTGCTATTTGCAGATCCTCTCAGCCCTTATGCTGTTTCAAAAATTTAATAATATCAAAAACTGCGCATTTTGCCCCAGTCTCCTCTATTTAAACAATTTTCGAAATTTGCACAATCTACGAAATCGATCAAAATTTTATGAAATACTGAAGATACTTGACGTTATTTAGGATTATGTAGAATTATTTAAGTTTTTAATGTGTCTAAATTTTTCTTAACTTGAATCATATCTAGATTTTTCATTGAAATTTCGAAATAGTTAACAATTTTTATACGAAATTAAGTTTTTACCGATTTTTCAGAGTTCTGGAAAGATTACAGAGCTTCTGTAGCTTCCAAGAATTTTTCAATTTCGATAATCATGATCAACAAAATCTATTATTACACTCTAAAATTTAAAAGTATTTCACAATTTGTACAGTTGAATAACAAGAAATAAAACTGTCGATTCATTCAAATCTTGAAACATTTATAATATTCCCAGTATTACTTCAAGTTTTTTTAAATTATTAAATATACAGGTAATACGCAACATTCTTAAATTTATTAAATTTTTTGAATTTTTCAATAATCTACTTCGCTTATACAATTTGTTTTCACCACTGAAAACATCTCGAATATTTAAAATAATTGACAGTTAGTGAAATTTCCCAAACTCTCAAACTTTTTGAAATTGTCATAATATTAATTAGATTTTTTATTTATTTTATAATAAGTGACCATCTCCGTATGACTTGACATTTTCCGATTTTCTGAAAATTTGAGAAGATTCCCAGGTTTCTGTAGTTTCAGAAATTTGTGAAAATTTCTTACAATCTGATAAATCTTTGAAAATGATCAAGTTTTCGAAAACAACTTTATTTGAAATCGTTATAATTCTCTGAATTTTTTAAAATCATTGACCATCATTAGAACATTCAATGTTTTTCAGTTTCAGAAATTTTTTGAATTTGCAGATACTTATTCAAATTTTTAAAACTTTCGACATTCTTCGTACAATATATTATTCTCCAATTTTAGAAAAATTTGGGAACTAATACAACCTTTTTTTTGATGCGCGGCTGCGAGAAAAAAAAAGGAAAACGATGACAGTCAAGCAGTCAAGTATATGCGAATTCATAATGAATTTAACACATTGAATAAAAAAATGTTGAAATAATAATGTGTGAACACTTCATTATAAATTACATATATTGTGAACAATGATATAACAGACATTATATTATAACATAATTATAGTTACCGTTTAAATATATTTTTTTTTATTAGGTTTTTTTTTCTTTTTGTTGATTATATTAATAATAAATTGTTAATATTAATAAATTGTTAATATTATTGACAGCATTGTTATTTGTTATTTATTATTACTTTCTTTGTCACTTAATATTTTTTTGTTTGTTTTTTATTATTATTTTATTTTATTTTTTTTTATTAAATCGAATTTTGCCTTAAACCGGGGGCTTCGCCCCCCTACCCCCACCGAGGCTCTGCCCCTGAATCCCGGGGCAGTAGTACATATAAATATATTTATAATAATAATTATACATAAAAATATATAATTATAAAATCATTATATATAAAATATATAATTATGAAATCATTATATATAAAAATATATAATTATAAAATAATTATAATAAATTAATTTATAATACAAATGATAATAAATAAATAATTCATTTTATATGTTATAGGTTATTTTCAAATTACATTATATTTAATTATATTTATTTATTTATTAATGATACTTCTAAAATTAAATTCATTCATTCAATTGAGTATATTTTTTATTAATTATTTTTATAATAATATATTATTATTACTTACTTCATCATGATATTATTATTTATCATTGATAATATAATTATAGATATTAATATTTTAATTTATAATTATTATAATTTTCTTTCATTTATTGAATAAATAATAAATTTACCAATTATTTATTTATTCTTACTTATTGGTTATTTTCTTTATTATTTATTTATTATTGATTGATTTATGATTTATTTATGAATTCTTTGATTATTTATTGATTATATATTGTTATTAATTATTTTATTATTATTACATAATTTATTATTGATATAATTATTATAAATGTTATTATCTTTATTTACTATAATTAATATTTCCTTTTATTAATTAATTAATTACTTTATTTATTTATTATTTATTGATTATCGTTTATCGTTCATTTTACTTATTATTTATTTATCATTTTTATTTATCATTTTTCATTAATTCATCTAATTTAATATATTTATATAATATATTATAAAATCGTATTGTATTTTCTTCTTGTATTATTAATTATTATTTACTCTTATTAATTAATTTTTCTTTTCTTGTGAACTAAAATTTTCGTTTATTCTACATTTATTTCTTTTTTTTTTAACTAATTTTTGCCTTATCCGGGGGGCTCCGCCCCCCGAACCCATCCGTCGTTCGCCCCACCTCCGTTCGGATAAACACTGTTCCCCCCCAAAGATGCTTATAATTTACATAAAAACAATATTCATTATAAACGTATGTACGCTGTGGTGGCTATACTTTTAAAAATTCGAATTCTCGCGCCCCACATTCAGCCGACTAATCGCGAACTTGGAAGGTGACGCTCGAGCTCTCGCAGCACACAGCATCACACACGCACATACATCAAAAACAAATCGCGGTTGACAGGTGCGGGCAACGAAATATTTATCGCGTATTTCGCTATTAATTCGCTAAGTTCGCGCTAAAAAACGTGTTCCCCGAACATAAAAAGTCGTGTGCACCTCGGAGCCGTGCCGTTTTCGGCCTCGGTACACAATGTACTATTTCATAATTTTACAGATTGTAAATAGAGAAATACAAAAATTGACTCTGTAATTAGCATTAATTACTAGCCTTTAAAACATTCACATAACATAATATAAAAAAAAAGGAATAAATTTTTCGTATTGCTGCTTCATACAAATTTCTTCAATACTACGTCAAGTATCATAGAATTCAACCTTGGCCAATTCACATAGAAAATCTTTTTTGACATCGCCCGTTTTGACATCGCATGACGAGAAAAAGCATGAAAGCGTACTTATCATAAAAGTACTATCTCATTTCAGAGGAAGCTTTGATACCCGCTCACATCTAAGTGTACATAACGCGAATCCGATTTTTTGCTCATTGTCGTCTTTATGTCTTTTGTGCGCTTCAAGATTTTATGGCTCGTTGCATTTAGGAATTGTAATCCAGGTATATCTATGCCCCTGGATACATTAATGGACGCGACAGCATTATCGAACAGATAGTACTCATCGTCTATAATACGTTCTTCGTCATAAAAGTCACTTTATGACCGCCGTATCTTGCCGCGTGCATATAACAAGCGTGCAGGGGTTGTACCGAAATCTTGATACAATTATCATATTCATAGTCCTGGATATTATCTCGGCGTTATTAAAAATATCACCCCGACGCGCCAGGAATTCTCTTTGGTGCTAAAATTTCGGAAGTTAATTACTCGGAGCAGGAGCGTCAGGAAAAAGAGGTTTTTTTGGGGGGGTGGGAGGGGGGGTTCAAACCCACAATGGGAATGAATAATAGAGTTGATAATAAATAATGAAGAATGAAATAATTATCTGAAATCCGGTGATACTATATATTTATTATTACAGTTAAACTAGTAAGATACGATATTTATTAACATTTATCTAACTTCCTGTAGAAAGATGAAACACGGGAAGTTTTCAGTACATCCTCAAATCTAATGGTTTCTGTAAAGATAAAAAAATGTTGGTGATTATCATTTTGTTTTTTTCTGCCCTAATTTCTTTTCTTTGTTAGTTTCTGGTAAATGTTTATAATCGTAGTTCCTATCAAAAAAGACTCAATAAAGTTTGATTACGAAAAACGTTTTATTTAGTTGCGAAAATAAAAAACGAATATTAGGCAATCTAGAAATATGACCTTTTATCTCAATAAATAAGGAAGTAAAGTGTATTTGTGACAGATACAAATAAGCATTTTGTTCGAAAAAAAAGTGCAATGTTTTTTCAAGTTCAGTTTTTTTTAAAAACACTAAAATGAGCAATTTTTTTCATTCCCGATTTCTTGATTTTCTTCGATAAGTTCAGACAAAATTTTTTGTTTTTTAAAAAACAATGATAAAATTATGTGTTGAGAGCAAAAGACAAATTCGTAAGAGACAGAAAAACGTAGACTTCCCACTCTATATCTTATTAGTTTGTATAATACGTTAGAAAAACGTTGTAAAAAAACTTAATATTTTCCATCTGAGTTATGTTGTTCAACATTCAACGGCTTTCTTTTGAATGAATTAATCAAATGCGCTTTTAACATTTCCCGCGTTGTATTATATAATTCTACGTACGCGCCACGTAAAAGCAGAAAAATCTGCACGCGTCAGAATTTTCGGAGGCAACAGGCGTGTCGCTTTTCGCTGGTCCCGCTCGCGTAAAACTTTCCGGAGGCAGTGTAGTGGTTTTTGTCGAATGTCTCTACGCCATTCAAGTTAAGAGTACACTTCAGTTTTCGCGTATGAGGTAAAAAAACTCAGTTATATAGAATAAATTATCGTGAGTTGTGAAAATTTCAAAGTTTGGTTAATATTTTTTACTCTTTCATGAAATTTCCCAGTTTTTGCGACTCTGTCGAATAATTGTATTTTAATTACATTGCAAAAATTGCATCTTTTTGCACAATAAACGTATGCGAATTTTCTTTTTCGAAATCAGAAATTTCCTATGCATTGAAAGTACAGAAAAAACGATCAGACTTTGTTTTCTGATGTAAAATTTCTCAGAATTACGTTATTCTAATGAGGGATGTTGCAATTACTTATTCATGTTTCCGTATTTCGCTCACAGGTGGGGGTGAATCGTAGCGAAGACGAGCCAATAGCTTGAAATTCTGCACAAGCGACACCTGCGCTATCATATTGACACGTATGACAGAGTGTAAACTTTTACTATTCGTCTAGTTTCGTCGGGTTAACACTCTGAAATCGGCCTCCAAGCAGTAAAAACCTCGAGTTCATCAGCCAAGAAAAGTCCTGGGTACAAGCAGCACTCACAATCAGAAACGATTGACTTCTTCTTGTATCGACGTTCAGGTACGTTTGCTGTGTAACCAAAAAAATGACCACGTGCAATCAGCCATTTTGCAAATGATAAAAATTGAAATATTGACCAGTTCTTTTCCATTCAAAACTTCACGGTCCCACTTTTCATTTTCGACTGAAATTCGCGAACATTGTATTTTAACGATTTTTTTTAACGTGCGTTTTTTATTTTTTCGCGGAAGAGTTTTTTTCTACAGTATTTTGGTTTTTTTTTGAGGTTGTAAAAATGGACTTTTTAGATTACTCGACGTGAGAATTATTGAAAATCTTCAGAACTTCGAGAAATGTCAACCGATTTTGATAACTTTTGTGTAAAAATGCGCGGAAGAAAGTAATAGTTGCAATGAGGATTGTTTTTTTTGGAGCATATGTACATATTTTCTGGTCTTGTTTGTGACAACGTCAAAATTTGAACCGAATTTTAATGCGTGTTTTTAAAATAAATTTTTGTTGTAAATAACTTTTTTTTCACATAAGGATAATGTTCTCATTTTGATTGAAAAGATTTTGGGGTAGCAAAGTGATTGAAAAAGAAATATTCGATTTTTTTCTTTTGAATAATCTGAGTTTACTTATATTTTCGCTTGAAATTCATGTACATTGTATTTTGAACTACTTCATTCGACATGTGTATTTATTCGAATGAAAAAATTCTTTTGAGGATATTTAAGTATTTTTTTGAGGCTCGGAAAATTGACTTATTTTGTTACTTTTTTGGAAAATGGAATAACTCTCTTAAATCTTCGTAACTCTGACAAATATCGACCGATTTTGATCATTTTTACGTCAAAACGTGGAAAAAAATTGAAATTTGAATAATGATAATTTTTTTTACCTCTACATATTTGCTACTCTTTAAATTCCTTCGAGTGACATTTTTACTCGAATAGAGTGAGAATCCTGCAAATCAAACTCTAGTGGAAATTTCACTCTATTAGTGTGAAATTTTAATCATTTTAAAGTAATGATTCGCTGGAAAATATGGAGTTGCTATTCACTCAATTTTTGTTCGGTGAATTATCACTCTAAAACGATTGAAATTTCACTTGAATGGAGTGAAATTTCCACTCATGTTTGATTAGCAAGATTCTCACTCTATTCGAGTGAAATTTCACTCGAAGAAATTTAGAGAGTATTCTTATTCATGACAACGTCAGAACTTTAAGAAAATGTTAAATTTAATTTTTTTATCAATACATTTTTTTTGTAATAAATATTTTTCTTATGTAAGAACAACGTTTGAACCTCAGTTTAGAAGTAGCCAAGATCTATTATTATTTGAATAACTAAAATAAAACATTTGACTTTTTTTCTTTTGAATAATCTGTGCTTAAATATTTTTTTTTATTTTGGATTCAATTTTCGCAGTGTAAAAATGAATTTTCTATGAATATATCTCTGAGTCATCATTTTCCATTGTGAGGAAGTAAATTTAAATATATATTAAAAAAAAATATATTAAGTCGTGTTTAAAATTTGTCAAAATTATTCTGACGTTTAAAAATTGGATTCAATAGGTAATTTTGGATGATTCAAAAGGTAGAAATCAGTCATTTTTTTTTAATTCATTAAAAAAAAATGTTTTTCTTACCTAAAACCTTCCAAACTTATGTTCATACCTTTTTTTATACATATAATAAAAAAAAATCCATTAGAAAAAAAACGTCACAAATCAGTTTTCGCAGTGTAAAAATGAATTTTCTATTATATCTCTAAGTAAGTATTTTCTATTTTTAGCAAATAAAATTTAGTATACATTCAAAAAAATAATTATATGCCGCGTTTTCAATTTGTAAAAGTTATTCTGACATTTGAAAATTGGATTCAATAGACAATTTTATATGATTCAAAGTAGGGAATCAGACATTTTTTCTTAAATTCATATAAAAAAAAATCATTATTCATTCTATACCTTCTGAACCTAAGTTCAAACGTTTTTTTATATAATAAAAATAAATTAATTACAAAAAAAAACTTCAATTCGATTTTCGCGGTGTAAAAATGATTTTTCTATATAAATTATTTCTGAGTCAGTATTTTCCATCGTGAACAAGAAAAATTTAATATATATCGAAAAAAATAATATGATGTCACGTTTTTAATTTGTGAAAGTTATTCTGACATTTAAAAATTGGATTCAATATGTGATTTTGGATGATTCTAAAAGTAGATATATCAGACATTTTTTTTTAATTCATATAAAAAAAATTTATTCTAACCTAATATCTTTCAAACTTAAGTTCTAACATTTTTATATACAATTGAAAAATACCCATCGCTAAAAAAAGCATCTAAATTCAATTTTTGCAGTGTAAAAATGAATTTTCCATTTATATATCTCTGAATCAGTATTTTTTTATTGTGAACAGGAAAAATTAAATATACATATATTGAATAAAATAATATTATGTTGCATTTTCAATTTGTAAAAATTATTTTGCCACTTAAAAATTGGATTCAATAGGTAGTTTTGGGTGATTCAAAAGGTAGAAATCAGACATTTTTTCTCAAACTCATATAAAAAATTTTTTTCTAACTTTAAATCTTACAAACTTAAGTTCAAACGTTTTTTTATGTAATAAAAAAATCCATTGCCAAAAAAGCATCTTAATTTAATTTTCGCTGTGTAAAAAAAAATTTTCTATGTATTTATCTCTGAATCAGTATTTTCCATTGTGAACAAGAAAAATTAAATATATATTGAAAAAAATTATATTATGTCATGTTTTCAATTTATAAAAATTATTTTGCCATTTCAAAATTGAATTCAATAGGTAATTTTAGATTATTCTGAAGGAAGAAATAAGAAATTTTTCATAAAATTATAGAAAAAAAAAACATTACTAGCCTAAAACTTTCTAAACCTAAGTTCAAACGTTTTTTTATATAATAAAAAAATTCATCACAAAAAAAAGCATCTAAAGATAAAGGATTTGTATAATTTTTTTAATTTTCATTTTTTTATGAATAAGACCAGCATATACGTAAATATTTTGAGAATACTGTCATCAATTTAAATTCCAGTCTTTTCTATACGATGCAATTTAAAAATTATCGAAACCAGTGAATGCTCGTCAAGTTTATAAAGAAAAAAAAAATTTTTCAAACGATAACCTAAAAATTTTGTTTCAAAACCCTCAGAGAAATACCTTAATACTGACAAAAACAATTTTTGGCTCATAAATAAAAAACACTTGTCGAACAAAATCCTTTAAAGTATAATGTACGTGAATTTCAAGGAAAGTCAAATATTGATCTGTAAAAATTTTTTGAACGGCCTTGCAAGTTACAATATTACTTCATAGTCACAAAAAATGACTCATTTCTAAGAGAGTGAATCAGCGTTTAGCTAGATGAAATTCTTAAAAAAATGAGTTACTTGTGCATTCTTTGAAACACTTTATCCTAATTGCATTTATATAGTAAAAAAAATTATTTCGATTTTTGTCGACAACAGTTCAATTCGAAGATTTTATAAATATTAGCTATTATTTTTGAACCATTAGGAATCATGTTTTCAAAAAAAGAAATCTATGATTTTTTATTCGCAAAAAGTAGATGAATAAGTAGATAATCGATCAATTTTTTCCTGGTTTTTTTAAGGAAACTATGAAACGTTGTCTGAAATCGAACCAAAGCCTTCGTCATTTTGTCTTGAACCTTTTCCACTGAGAAAAAAATCAAGTTATCATTACAATAAAATATTGCACTGTAAAACTTAAGTACAGAATGTAACCTTTCACTAGTTATTTATCGGAATTTTCTTTATTTCACATAGCTATATACATAAGAACTATATTTTTACAAAATTTTGAAAGAAATTTTTTTCAGATTCCAGTCTAAAATGAAGATTTACGTCGAATTGCCTGACGAAAGTACATTCTTCTTGTACGTCGAATCAAGTGACACCATCAGGACGGTGATATCCAGGATTACGAATCACACCCAAAAAAGGGCAGAGTGCGTTCATTATAGAGGAATGCTACTTTGGTCGGAGCATACATTAGCTGATTATAGGATCACCGAAGGATCGACGATTCAAGCGAATCAGAACAGTGCGACCATGACAGTACCGTTTTTTGGGAGTGCACCCTTGAAGAAGCAGTAGGAATATGGAGAAATATTGTATAAGTTTTCTTACTGTAAAAACGTATTCAATAAAATACTGAAAAAAAAAAATGGAAGTGTGGAAATTTCATCAACATCCGGAAAGTCTTCCGAACAATTAGCTTTTTAAGTCGGCTATAAGAAGAAGGCAACAAAAGGAAAAAAATTTTGATTCCTATTATCAAATTTTAAAATAAGCTGAGAGATAAAAATCTAAAATTGAAATTATAATTTTTATTAGCCATGGAGTGACAATTGAATAAAAGTATTGAATAAAATTATCAATATATGTAAAATATTTGTTGCGACGGAAATTTTTACTAATAAGAGTTTTAAAACGTAAAATTTTTTTTCAATATAAGAAATTGTTGGAGTAAGTTGCATAAATTCATTTTTGGCGCAATCTGCAGTAAAAAAAAATATCTACGATAAATTATACGATAAGCAATATCATTATTACTATATCTAAAAGTAATTAAATATTCCGTTGAAACAAACGATTAAAAAAAATTATTCTTTCTCAGCCATTTTTCGTATGGATAAAAGTTTAAACTTTTTTCTAGACTTATAATTTATGTACGTTACAATGTCGAAACTTTAAATACAATGCTTGAATGGAAAATTACAAGAAATTTCAGGGTAAACGTGTACGTCAAGAAGTTATCTTCGAATTGGCCAATTTCCTTCAAAATATCAAAGCTTTCAATGTTCAAATCATTTTATGATGATCGCACGTTTCGTAGAAAAATTTGAATATTAGTTGCTCATATATACGTGAAGTATTGGATTTAAATTATGATTCAGCGTTTTTTTCTGATAAACAAGTGGATTTCCCTAATTGTTATTAAAATAGCGTAAAAACTCAAATCACCTAGGATTTCGAAACACTACTCATTTCTAGACGACAATTTATGTACGTTTTAATGACGGTACTTGGCCAATTTTCTTTTAATGTCGAAGCTATCATTGTTCAAAGCATTTTATGATAATCGCGCGTAGTAGGCCATTAGAAACATTTGAATATTATTCTCTCATATATACGTGAAGTATTAGACTTATATTATGAATCAGCGTTTTTTTGTACAAACAAGGAGATTACTCTAATTGTTTGTTAAATAGAGTAAAAAATCAAATCGCCTAGGATTTTGAAACACCACTCATTTGTCGACGAAAAAAAGTATAAATGAATATACTTCAAAAACGGTTTTTTTTTTCTTGTAACTAGGGATCAATATCAATATCAATATCAATATCAATATCAATATCAATATCAATATCAATATCAATATCAATATTAATATCGTTCAACTTTCAAAGCGTTTATAAAACTAAAACTCATTGTTATGTACCCGTCAGTTTACATTAAGTAAATTTTTACAATTTTTAACGATTCTACAATTATTGTTTTAATTTTCATGCATTTCATGAAAAATTATTAATGCATCATATTTCTTTCTATTTTTACTGAAATAATAGTAAATTTCCCCGCAATTTCGAGACTGGTTCCAACTCTCGAAACTCCCCTCTGCCTACCGGTCTGTCAGTCACCCTTTTTATGTTTCGAAAACAACAATAACGACATCGTATCAAACAAGCCAAGCCTATGAGAAATCACTGTACAAGAACCACCACCGAAATTTCCATCCTAATCGATTGTGCACGCTGACAAACCGACTGTAAATCCTTGAAGCGCAACGACGCGACGCGCCAAGTGTTTCCCATGCTCGTCAAAAGCCGCCCCGGGCCCAAACGTGCATCGAACATAGACGCAGAACAATGTGTACTCGCAACTCGCGACAAGTATTAGCGATGTCGCCCGATCCTCGAGTGCCCGATATTTACCGTTGCACACTTCGAGGACTCTTGAGGACGTGTACATCCGCGCGCCATCGAATTTCAATATGGCGGCGAGGGCGTTGGATGGACTCGAGAGAAACGAGTTCTTCGGCGACGAATCGAGTGCAGAGTTAATTGATCGGAAGTATTGAGACCGCACGTGCCGCAGCAAAATACGCGACAGCGCGTGTTCATTCCCGGGGTTGTTAGTTTTCCTCGATCAAATGTATATATATATATATATATATTGGTTTCCCTAATGGCAACACTGTCAATAGGTTGAAAAACTCATTTGGTTGGCTTTAAGGAACGTATGGTTATTATATTAACAACGAAATATTTGGTTGACTTGCGTGCGAAATTTTTGCCGAATTCCGAGTCGACACGGAAAAAGGAATATGGTTGCCACAACCTTATAAATAGTAACATTTGCCCCAAATATTTTCATGGTGTAGACAACCTCATTTGTGGTTGCACCAACTACAAAAAATTTTTGTTTCAAGTTATCTCTTACCCCCCCCCCTAATGTAATTAAAAACACATCTTCCACATTTCCCGCGAAAATTGGAAAGAGTGGTGTTTCGCGATTCACTTGAGAAACGTAAAATTCAATCGCCCCTGGCGTTTTTAATTAATTAACGCGGACTTGTAAAATTTTACCATTCAGCAAAGTGCCCCAACTTAGTCATGGTGGAATTGGATTTGTGTACATCGTGCCGCGGGTAACTGTTACGATAGCGTTGGCGAAAAAAGAGAGCCGAGAGACCCCTCTCGTCCGGTAATTGCTGGTATTTATAAGCGATAGCAGAACCACGGGTTACGAGACATCGAAGCTGCCTAGTATGGTAATACACGCAATGGCCCATATTGACATGAACGATGCTTGCCATTAGTGCCTCGGCCCTGGATGACTGTTTTTAATTTCCCCGTGAAGTGAATTTCTGCGAGCATCCGAGGGTGGATATTGCCAGGAATCATTCATAATCGTCGTTATCCAGCGAGGCCCCACTCAACTTCCGCGGGGTGCCCTCGATTTCTCTCCTTTTTTCGGCCATTTTTTGCCTCTTGCCGGATCTGTTCATTTTTCATTACCCAAGACCTACAGACGCAGTTTCGGGATAATCGAGAAACTAATTCGAAGAATTAACATTTAACTTGAGGGAGATGTCATGAGACAAATGGGGAAGTTGGAATGACCGATTGGATAGATGTGGTTTTTGATGAGTATGGTTTGAGTTTTGGAAATCTTATTTGAAGATGCAGTAAAGTTAAAGCACGGCTTGAAATTCAAATATTTACTCAAATTTAGTGCAAATGTTGAATGAAGAGGATACGTTTTTAATCAAGAATGCTCAGAAAGAAAAGGACTTGCTGTATGATCAAAAAAATGTGCAGTTTCAAGACAACTTGACAGAACGAATTATTCTTGCAGCAGTAGCTTATTTACTTGTTTCCTCAACAAATTTTTTTTGCTACAACATATTTTATGCATAACAAAAAATAAGCTACTACTGCGAAAAAAGTTCGTTCTGTTGAGTTGTGTTGAAACAGCACATCTTTTTGCCGATACAGCAAATTCTTGTTTTCTGTGTGGTTTCTCAAATTATATTCAATCTTCTTGATTGTAGACCTATCAACTAGAATTTATTTGTGAACATAGACTCAATTCAAGGTAATCTTTGAATTTCAAGTCATGCCTTGATTTTGTTGCATCTCAAGAAAAGATTAAATTTTGAAAGTCATTTCCATGATTTTTTTTAATCAACTGCGTGTGCAATGATGAAAAATGTTTTGGGATTAAAAAAAAATATTTTTCTTTTAATGAATGTTAGATGATTATTGATTTGATTGTCTGACTATTTCTTCTCTTACTACTTGCTATTTGTCAAATTTCCGTAGAAAAAAAGGTGAAAGAACAAGATAGGTATATTTTCTCAGCCAGATGTCGAATCAGAATGTGTATCGAAAACTTTTTGTTTGATAGATTATTGCGGTTAAATACGATTCTACAATAATCAATGTAAAATTCATGAACATACCTATGAGCAGCTCGTCATATTTTTTGTAGAAAAAAAAACTTTTTAAAAATCGATTATTGATTTGACATATGGAATTCTAATGATAAAAAAAATCTTTGAAATACAAATCCTTCGATTTGTTTTCACATGGGAAATTCTGCTGGTATTTACAAGCAGAATTTTCAAGTATTGCTATGGACATTATTTATCCAAGTGTTACTGTATTATAATAAGTATTTTTATATTCTATTAGAATTTTCCTATTTCAAAGAAACGCGATACAAATTTAGATCAACTTGAAAGATCTAGAATGAACTCTAAAGGCCGAGAATGCCCAAGAACAAAGACATAGCGTATTTTAGATAGATTGTGAATCGATGTATTTAATGATGATGACAGTAAGTCAAAGATAGACTATGCAAAAAATCAGCATTTTTCCTGGTACCCTATTTTAAGAAAACAAATTTTCATGAAGAGTGTTCTCTGGAATAAGCTAGTAGTTAAAATGAAAATTCATATTTCGTGACTTTCGTCATTCCTCTTGATTTTTATTGCTCAACAATAACGACAGTCAGTCAAAGATTGACCATGCAAAAAATCAGCAAAATCCAAGGTCCGCACATTTTAGAAAACCGAATTTTCATGGAAAATGTTCTCGCCAGAAAGTTGATTAAGCTAGTGCTTAAAATAAAAATTCGTATCTCGCGGGTTCCTTAATTCTCCTCGATTTTTATTGCTCAATTATTATAAAAGTAAGTCAAACATTGACTATGCAAAAAACAGCAAAATCTAAGGTCTGCACATTTGAGAAAACTTAATTTTCTTGGAGAAAATTGCCTCCAGAATGAGGTTAGTAGTTTAAATAAAAATTCGTATCTCGCGAGTTTTTGGGCGATCGCATTTTTTATTGCTCAATTATGATATCAGTAAGTCAAAGACTAACTATGCAAAAAATCAGCGTTTGGCCTGGTCCCGGATTTGAGAAAATTGAATTTTCATGAAGAATGTTTACTTCAGAATGAGGAGTAAGCGAGTTAATGAAATAGAAATTCGTATCTCGTAAACTTATAAGGATCTAAAAACGCAAGGGAATATTCTTGGATACGTACATTAATCAGAAATTTTACAAAAAAAAAAAAAAGAAAATAATAATTTAAGTATACATAATCAAGAAGGCTATTTAGACGGAGAAGAAAGATTTACATGAATCTTTAATGCATCATTCTTATTTTTCGTTTGCAGAATTACGTATGCAATTTTTACCCCCATATGACCATTTATTGTCAATGCACAAATAATGTATAATATTCTCTCTCACAAAGCGTATTTTTCTCAAAGTAACCTAACCTAACCTAACCTAACCTAACCTAACCTCCTTTCCTCATTCCTAGTCACAAATGGTCAATTTTCGTTAGCATGGTAAACCCTTCGAATAATCATTTATGCTTATAATGTAAATTTTGAGAAAATTCACTCAAAATATAACAATCATGAATTTGTTGATTTTGAATTTTATATCATCAAAAAATAACTTTTTTTCAAATCGAAAATTTGTGGTGCAAAATAATAACATACAAAATAAAAAAATATTCATATTTATGAATAAGTAATAAATCGAATAATGAAATGCAGAAACTGTTTATAGTGTACAACTACTATATGCATGACTTTCATTTTTGTAGATGAATTTTTATATTCATTTTTCATCAGATTCTGAATTTCACATATTAATGTCGATTGCTTAGTATGTTTTATCAGCTGTATTCATACAAGACGTAAAAAATTCATTTTCACTTCAAGAAGATCAACAATCATTGACAATTTTGTCATTCATTTCTTTAAAAATTACACTTTTTTTAAAAAAAAAGCCTAGCTACAGATAGACTAATCAGATGTATTTGTGTGATTACTTGTGCATTTATTCAACACTGAGATCTTTGTACCTAGGAATGATTTTTTCACGTAATGAATTTTTATTCCCTTCGTGTTCGAGAATTATTAAGAACTCATTAGCTCGTGTACAACAAAAAGGAACGATACACTTCTCTGCGTTGTCTGAAATTAAATCACCATTGGCGTGACAGATTCGCATAGGGTCGTGAGACAGTAACAGGTGTTCGACGTGGACATCGTGGATATTGTAAAATAAAAACTCGATCTTTACACGCACTAAAAAATTTTCATCGCTGTTTTTCTTTCGTGAAAATAAAGTTTGATATTAAAATTTTAAAATTAATGTTATATTACTTTTATTTCAAGTATGGGATCAATTATATTAAAATTAAAAAAAAAAAAACTTGGAGCTCCAAATATATTTAAAAAATTTCTACTGTAAAAAAAGGCTGTGTATTTTTTCATGATTTCCTGATACTCTTTAAAATAAATATCGAGGAAAAGAACGAAGAGAATATTTTGTTCAAAGATTATATTAAGTTAATAATTCGTTAATTTTTGTCGTGACTCTTCAAATATTATTATCATATTTGCCATTAATGTAATAGAATGAATTATTTTTTATTATTAATTAATTTATGACAATTTAGAGACAAATAAATATAAAACCTACTTCTTGTTTCTACGTTTTTTCATTTCTTTATTTTTTGACTAATTCATTCATTTATTTGGCTTGAAAGGTTCAGAAATCATGAAAATTTTTGATAATAAGAATGTAGCGTTCAGCAATAACTATAATAATTAGTTGTTTTCTTTTTCACACAACACACTTGTTATCTGACACGATATTTCATATATTCGGAATATCTCAAGACGTTTCGTTCTCCGATCACTCGCAGCCGTATATTTTGCAAACACCCGACGTTTTTACAATCCTGGAGTCTTCCTCGACACAGGAAAGATAGAAACAGTGAATCCATGCGGAGGTTACAACCCCATAAATTCCATGGGGGGCGCACATTTCGCGCACCAACACGCCAAGGTTTTAATGCACTCGTTAATAGGGCTTCCTGTAAAATATGTAGAGTCAACTTGGGATTACGGGAGATGTATGCTGATGGAATCTTACAGTTTATGGTCGTTGTATTCTTCGATGTGATAGATGCCATTCGTATCGTGGGGGATAAGCGAGTTATTACGGGAATGTAATTAATTTTGTCTCCTCCCAGTCCAGCTTATAATGCGATGGCCATCACGGAAGAGATATAGAAAACCCCTCGTTTTCCACTCGGGCCCCTTCCTTGGCGCGAGGGAAACAGTCTTTCTCATTAGGGTGCCTTAGATTTCGCGCCTCGACTGCCATTTCTTCTGTGATTTATTTGAGCTGTCAGATCTTGTTTGTTTCTAGAGCTGTAATTCTTTCAATGTCAGTGAAGTTCATTTTTTCGGGTCCAGAAAGATCGTTCTATATATAGCTTTATGTATATTTTAGGAATTTAGACAGAGAGAACTGGTTTGGTTACAGCAACCATTGATTTAGTGAAATATGGATCTACCAAAGTTTTGGTTACTGCAACTAAAGCTTCTGTTATAGCAACTATTACTCAATTTTGATGACTGACACTTAGGTTGCAATAAACAATAATTTGACGATCATACTTAAAGTTTTGGTTGTACTACCAAACTTTGTAAACTGGTTGTAAACTTTCATTTGGTTGTAAACTTTCATGGTTTCTGTAAAAGAAAATGTCTTTTCGTGTAAGAAAGGCATTATTATAATTATTATGGACATTTGATAACTTGTTAAGTTATTATGAATCATTGTCTATCATTTTAGTGCAGGTAATTTATTTGAATTTGAAAGATTTTGAAGATTGGCGATTTTTCAATACTCATGGATTTCTTGATGAAATGGAATTAGGTATATGCAGTTATATAAATAAAACCTGAAGAATTTGAAATCAATTCGAGAACTGTTTCAAGAGCTCATATATTTTTAGAAATGAAATATTGAGAAACTCGGCAATTGCAGTTTCCACGAATTTCCCAAAATTTTCCAAAATTTCCAATGATTCCCGTTGTTTCGAAAATTAACATTAATAACCTAAATAATTCTTCCTGAGTAATTTCAGTAAAATGAAAATATTTTGAGAGTAAAACTTATTTCGTTTCCAAAGTAAAAGAACATTTTTGAAATTTCGCATCTGCAAGGTATTTTTACAGAAACTTCACAAAATTTGTAAAATTAGAAATTTCGTCACTTTTCGTGTTTTTTCTAAAATTTCTGAAAATCCCAACTTTTTTTGTGATTAAAGCAGTGAAATACATAACAGAAAACACTTGCAAATTTGAAATTACTCAATTTTCAAAAAATTGTTCAATTCTTTCAACTACCTGAAATGATAAATAATTTCAGTAACAATCATGAATTTTCTGGTTGACAACTACTTGTTATTCTTTAATAATTCTGCATTTGGATATTTTTTTAACAATGATAAGACAGAATAAAAAATGCAATCTTCTATTAACTGAAGAGTTATATTTAAATTTATGGATTTCAGTTCAAAATACTATATTTTTGACGTTGAGTAACTTTTTTTATCAGCTAATAAAAAATCTTAATCCTGGACATTTCATGTAATTTTATAAAGATTGAATTTATAAGAAATAATTCTAGATACATGAGAAAGTACACTGTAAAAAATTTCAGTGAACATTTTTTTTTCAACTAGAAGTCACTCAAAAATTACATTCTGAAATTTTTCGTCAGTAGGTATGGAAATTGTTCAAATTTCGAAAGACGAAATTCATAACCGTACGAGAATTTTCCTTTTTATTACGGAATTACAGATATATTTATTTATACGAAGCTGAAAAATTCAGCTAAGAGATCATAATTTCTGTCGAACTGAAAATTTTATTGTACTCTAATAAATAAATTATCATGATTTTTTGCAGTGTATTTTAAGTAATACTTAAAAATGTTTGACGTAACAGTCAAACACTAGCAAGCAAGCGCAATTTTCCAGTTGTCTTAGAATCAGTGTTTTTTAGTGCTCTTTCGCACTTTCTTTCTTTTTTTTTTTAAATCTAAAAAATTATCCAACCTGTTAAAATACTGCAAAAATATAAATAATAAAAATAGGACTCAATATATTTTAAAAACAAAATATCTGCAGATACTGTTCCCTGAAAAATTCAGCAAAATGCTAAAAATTTGATTATTTTCAAATTCTAAGACATCGAATTCTATAAATCTGTTAAGAAATCCATGGAAATACAGAATAGCACTGAAAATGTCACAAAAATATTAAAAGGATAAATACTGACGTACGTCGGAAAAAATTCTATATTGTGATTTCATGTTGGCAATAATATATTTTATAATATTATTTTCATGATATATAAATCCTTCAGACTGGAAAAAAATAGAAAACTTTTTGTTTGTTTCTTGTTTCCAAACTTTCTTTCGGCCTTTTTATGCCCTTAACAGGAAAATAAGTTTCTTATTAGAACTTTCTATTCTTCTAATGTAAAGAAAGGTATCAGTTTCTTTTGTTAGAAAACTGTAATCATAACAATTTATTCTCATGGTTAAAAGTTTTATAATAAAATAAACAAACCTTAATATACATGAAAAATAGAAATAGGTCATGAGGAATTTCTTTTCTGATGAAAGCCCAAAAGCTTTAGAACAAGAAAGAAAAAATTAGTTTTTCATTACTTCGACTCTAAAAAATGGAAAAAATCATGAAAATTATGAAAAATAAGAATGAAGCGTTATCCAAAAAATATATTTTTCAACTTGAAAGCTCAAATTTTCGAGATTTCGAAGATGTGATTCCTTTTTTCGTTAATTCATGTATTTCGTGGACTTTGCAAACCATTTCTGTAAAACGAGCTCCACTCTTCGAATTCGGCGTAACAGCCAGACACTGGCAAGGAAGCAATTTGCCAGTTGTTTAAGAGCCAAGTGTTAAGTGCTCTGTCGTTTATATTTCGCTATTATTGTTTTATGTCAGCCTTCCCCGGTAACACGCTTATGTATATGTACGGCCAAGTAACACAGGGCCCCTTCAGTCCTGGCGCTTTCTTTCACACAATTTCACAGGCCGCGTTCGTGATCTCGAGGGACGAAGAGAGGGCTCTAGGCCGATTGAAATTAATTCGAGTTTACGAGCCGAGCATAAAGTCCGCGCTCGTAGCGAGTGTCCGGACAAGATACGCAACGTAAGGTTTGCGAATAATAATTCCGGCACGCCTCTTAAACTTGATAACCCGCGACATCTGAGGCAAACGCCGGTAGCGATCGGCCGATCTCATTCGAATCACGTGATAAGGACGTTTAATAATCGCAAACCTCGCGTTTCACGACTTTTTCATTTCCCCTCGCCGCTCACTTCGTTTTCAGATCGGAAATGACCCCGGGAATTTATTGTTCTTTTTATTATTGACCATAACCGAGTTAGCCCCTCTTGATTTTCCCGTGAAAAACGGGTTGATGAAGCGGCACTTTATCCACGCAGTTTATTAACTTTTTTTTTATCGCGCATTTTTTCGCGCGACGCTCGATGAATGAAGAATGCGGGCTTTTCGTATTTTTTTAGAGCTTACGCCGAGGCGGTGCTCATTTGCGGAGTTTACGAGTTTTCGGGATTTTCAGCGCGGCCAATCGGGCTAACACGAAGGGGGTTGTAAAACTTTTCATGCATCTTTTACATGGGTGGCGCAGGGGCGATCTTGTTACGCAAGAACGTTGCCGAGATACGCGATAGTTTGGGAATTGGGATGCCGAGTCTTGGCGTTTTAAGGGCATGTTCGGGGTCGGGCGGTGCTACGGTGATGGCGTGACAATCGACAAATGTGGCGTGAATTGATAATAGAAAGAGATTTTTTATATGCCTTATAACTTTGGTTTTATGAACTTTTTGAAAACAAATGTCAAAATGTGTGACGAGTAGGACCAGTTTATTTGACTTTTTTAATGTATATGTAAGATAAACTTCGGTAAAAGTTTATCAGAAAAAGTTAATTTTTAACGTTCAAAATCAACAAGCATTTGTTGATTTTGTTGATTTCATTTCATTTGTTGATTTTTGTTGATTTCAAAAAATGTACGTTATTGATTTTTTGAAATCTATACAAAGACATTCGGATTATTACAGAAAAAAAAGGATTCTGTTGTAATTTGTAATACTTTCTAAGTTGTAGATTATTTACAGGCAGTTTCATTGTATTGTTTAAAGAAATCTGCATGGAAACGGTCCAAGTTGTATTATTTGGTTCTCTGTCACTTTTCAGAACTCTGAAAAATATTGTGACAATTGAAATTTTGACACGTAAATATTCCAAGTTTATTTTAATTTCAAATTCAGTTCATTTTTGATTCAGTTGAATTTAGTTTCACTTGAAATGAGTTAATTTCATTTTAAAGTAAGTTTATTTAAAAAAAAACATGAATTACTAAATTTAATTTATTAATCGAATTTTACTAAAATGACCGTAAATCAGTTTTTATTTACTGCTCTTACCAAACTAGAATTTTGAATAGACTCAACCAACATTTTTTTTTGTTAAGTTTATTTTAAAATCGACTTCAGTATATTTTTTTATTCAATTGATTTTGTTTCACTTCAAACTAGTTGATTTCATTTTTACTTAAGTTCTTTTTGAATCAACAAAAATAATTACATATACTGAAATTACAAAAACTCAGCTATCAATAACTTCCATTTTTAAACTAGAATTGTAAAAAGACTCAACTAAAAGTTTACAATTTTTACAAATTGAATTGAAGTAGATGAAAAACTAAAATTGACGTGAAAATTGTTGAAACTCCAACATAGACAACTACGACATTCAAATCGAATTACCCAATGTAAATTAATTTTCGTGTTTACGTCAACTATGATTAAAGTTTATTTCAAATAAACATAAATAACCGAATTTACTAAAATTATCATATTTTCCTAAAATGAAAAAAATTCAGTTTTAAAAAATTGCACACACCAAACTAGAATTTTAAATAGACTGCACCAAAAGTTTTTTCAAATAAGGTTTTTTTTTTCGAATACAGTATATTTTTTCATTCAGTTGAATTAGGTTTCATTTCAAATAAGTTGATTTTATTGTAAATGAAGGTAATTTTAAATCAACAAAAATTACGAAATTAACCGAAATTACCAAAATTCAGCTATCAATACCCACCATTACCAAACTAGAATTGTTTATAAACTCAACCATAATTTTACAATTTTTTTGAATTGAATTGAAGCAGATAAAAAACTAAAACAGACATTGAAACTGTCTAACCTTCAACATAGACAACAATGACATCCGAATTGAATTACCCATTGTAAATAATTCTCCGTGTTCACGTCAACTATAAATTAAGTTTATTTTAAATAAACATCAATTACCGAATTTACTGAAATTATAAAATCTTACTCAAATGGCCAAAATTTAGCTTTCAATAACTCAACCTACTAGACTAGAATTTTAAATAGACTCAACAGAAATTTTTTGTAATTCATTGTATTTTTATTTTGAACTCAGTATATTTTTCAATTCAATTGTTTTGAGTTTCACCTGAAATAAGTTGATTTTATTTTTAGTTAAACTTATTTTAAATCAATAAAAATTACTAAATTTACCAAAATCACCAAAGTTTAGCTATCAGTAACTTCCATTCAAAAACTAAAATTGTAAATAGACTCAACCGAAAGCTTACAATTCTTTCAAATTGGATTGAAGCAGATAAAAAATTTTAATCGTCATGAAAATTGTTTAATCTTCAACATAGACAATTACGACATTCAAATCGAATCACCAATTGTAAATTTATCTCCGTGTTCACGTCAACTCGTCTTGAATTTTCTTGTCAACCTCAGTTTAATAAATGCGATGGTTACCCTGGTGTTAGCGCTATTCCCCGCCACAAAAACTCGATATTTTACCACTCACCGAAAGTTTGAAGAAGCCCTTCGTGCTCCATGGAACGAAAAAATTACCGAGGACGGCCCCTCTTTCCCTTCCTGCGAAAGAGTTGGCTCATTGCTGAAATATACGTGACGTCTCGCGCGCCATATGCCTCCCTAGCGCCACGGAGGGTGCGTTAAAATAGGGCCAGGGATTGATTCCGCGTTTAACTTTCATTACATTTTGCGCTCGCAAAGTCCGCGCATTTGAAATTTCATGTTCAGTTTTTTCCCCCTCATTCGATTCCAAGTATCAATAAAAACTTGGCTCACGGCTAAGTTTCATTATTTCAAGCTCGAGCTAATCGCTGCCTCGAAAAAGAGACAGCGGATGTCGCATTACGTTTTATTATCGGCCACTAAATCCCCGAATGACTTCATATAACTGTAATGAGGCACTCTCGTGCTTCTGGAACTTATTACCAGGCGCATTAGTCGCCGATGCGACGAATAATAAACCGGCTATAAAAATTTGTCAATATTGCTTTCTGATAATTGTCTACTTTGGAGAAGAGTTTCATGGAACTGTAAGTTTACTATGGGGTAAACAAGAGGTAGAACGTATTTTTGAGAAGGAGGGAAGCATAACGGAAAATTTTTGTGTAAGATGGAAGATTATTCATTTATTATACAGGTTGCCACGTTATTGAAGTACCGGACTGGTTGATTATTTGTTGACTGATTCTACTGTTGAACTTGTCATTATTTTTACTCGTGTAGGTAACTACAATAGTATATTGTAGACCGAGCGGGAAAACGGGCGTTTCCGGGCCGCGTGCAAAGTTGACAACGACGTGGCTACACCGAGCACGAGGCGAAGCCGAGTGCTGCGAGGTGTAGCCTCGGAGTTGTCAACTTTGCACGCAGCCCGGACACGCCCGTTTTCCCCGAGGTGTACATACTATTTTGTCCGCCGCAAGAGCGAGAGAGCGAGTTTGGTGCTTCACTGGCGAGAATAATCGATTCGAGATTCTTATAATAGCAGCAAGAAACGGTATTAAAAAAAATTTTTTTTTTTTTTTTTAAATTGTTTTCGATTTTAAAATTTTTTTTTTCGGAAAATAAAATTTTTTGAAAAAAAAAAAATTTTCTGAAAAAAAAATTTTTTTGGAAAAAAACGAATTATTTGAAAACAAAAAATTTTTTGAAAAACAAAAATTTTTTGGAAAAAAAAATTTTTCGGAAAAAAAAAATTTTTTTTCCATGCATGTGTTCAAATGGCCGCTTTTTTACGATGAATCGCGTGAACACAGCCCTCTTTTCGAACAGCCATAAAATCAGCGGCAGGATTCTTCTTTGTTCCCTGCTATCCGGGACAAAAGATACTATCCGGACTTTTGTCCCGGATAGCAGGGAACAAAGAGAATTCTCTCGCTGATTTTATGAC
>JAPYZL010029462.1:0-12511 GCA_030522825.1 Platygaster orseoliae | reverse complement strand
CCGAGTACCCCAAAAAGGGGCTTTTGTTCCCGCATTCCATAGAAATAAAGTGGCCTTTTTTACGGATGCATGGGAAAAAATGATTTTATTCAACTGCGAGGGGAAATTTATCGTATTTACATGAATTTTAATGTAAATTTACAAAACTCCACGCTACATTACGGCTCAAAAGTTTTTTTCGTGGGTTCCAATTTTTCTGTATACATTTTTCAAATTTTCATTTTCTACATTTTTCCAGTAAAACATTCATTATTAGAAATTTTTGTAACAACAAATTTTTCTGAAACCAGGATTGTTGTTAATTTTGAGGAAAATTAAGAAATACAAGTTTCGTTTAACTTTTAGAAAATACATTGTGTCTTTTGTACATTTTTGATCATTTTTACTTAATTTTTTATTTACTCTTGTTTGTAATTTTTCTGTGTATTGTTTATCATGATTTTTTTTTATTTTACATCATTTATAATGATTTTACCGGAATTTTTGAGAAATTTGGAACCCCTAAAACCTCCTTTTTGACAAAAATTTTTATTTTTCTACATTTTTGATATGAACTACACAAAAAACTTACTTGTAGAATTAGCGGAAATTCGGGAAACACACATTGCAAAGCTCAAAATAGCTATCAATTTGATCAGCATTTCAATGATGAAAAAAAAAACTCGAAATTCGGATAGAGAATTTATAAAACACTTGAAACTTAAAACTTGTAAAAAAACTTAATTCAGAAAGAACGAAATAATATGAAATGTTGGTGATAAAAGGTAAAGACGAATGAAAAAAAAAAACTTTGTAATGAATCTGTTCCTGCGTTATAATGAAATTTAACGATCGTAGAAATCAGTCGTTGATTCACGCTGTGTCATTCACTAGACAATAGAATTTTCTGGAAATACATGAATGATACTTTAACAAATACAATTCGATGTTGCCAAACTTGGTCGATTTTAAAAGAACCACACTCTTGAAAAATGATGCTTAAGTTTCGATAATTTGCGCTCCAATCACAAATTTTTAAAAGAAATTTTACTTTTTGTGTTTAAGTCATGAAATTGACAAAATGAACAAGTTTTGTTACTCTGAAAAAATAGCTAAATGATTTTCTGGAAATCACTAAAATACAATCATTTGCAGTTTTATCAAGGTATAGAAAAAAACTTTCACCTTGTAAAAATTTCAATGAAAATCTTGAAATGAAGAAAAATTTAATTCAATCAACATTATGGAAAATTTTGAAGATTCTCAAGTTTTGCAATTTCCTATAAATCCGTAGAATCTTGAAGAATGTGGATGAATTTCGTGAACAACGAAAATTTTCCGAAATTAAGTTTAATCGCAGAAACTGTGTTGAGATCTTTGAATTTTTAAAAAATCAAAAAATGTTTTCTCGTACAAAAATTATTGATAACTTTCAATTTCAATAAAAATTTACGAGTCTTACTAGTTACTGAAAAAACCGCTAAATTATTTTCTGGAAATTCACCAAAGTACAGTTAATTTGCAGTTTTATCAAGGTAGACAAAAATACTTACAAAAATCATCCAAATTTCGGAAAAATCAGAATACATTTGTTAAGTATGCACTTCAACAATTTATAAGATTTTCTACATAATTTTGTCTTTTTATACTCTACGAATATTTCTTCCACTTTCAAAAAAACTGAATATTATTCCATTGATTTCCAGAAAACCTCAGTACAGTGCGTTTTTAACCAGAAATTTTTTTTTTGTTAATTTCAATACTCATACTCATTACAAAAAAAATGTTGACATTTAAAATCAAATTCAAAATCGGCCGATGCAATTAATTTAAATTTTTATAAAAATCGATGATTCCAAAACGTACTCGTACCTATCATAAAATGAATTTCATCTCAGGTACAAAAAAATCTACAAAAAAAAATGTCAATCATGGGTTGAGTTTGGTTATAAAATACCTAAGAACTGGATTTATTTCATCAAAAAATATGTTGATACTGAGTTTATGATGACTAACGTAAAGACTAATAAAGTACTATTGCCGCGTGTCTTTCTCGTACTTGAGCAATTTGAGCATGCGTCAAATTTCCCCTCCTTTACGCGTTTAATATCGCTCGATTTTAAAGGAACGTACAATTCAATCAAGTTACGATTGGTATCTTGACTTTCCAGTTCGAAAACAACTTCGGTCAATGATTTTTTTCAAACTTTCCGTGCATTTCAAAAAAGCTTTCCCGCGCTCGATAAGAAACCAAAAAACTCGTGAGAAGAACTACATCATCGGAAGAAGACTTTGGCGAAGATGGAGAACGGAATTTTACCGGGGTAAATTTACTTTTCATATTTGGAAAAATTTGGAGAGTTTTCAAAAAGTGATTCGAAGCTTTAGAAGGCTCCATTCGTAATCTATATTTTTATTTACTCTGATTACAGTTTCATTTGATTTTCTCATATTGATACGCATCGAAAAATACTCGTTTTTGTGTATTTTGGGTTTGATAATTTAACAAAAAATTACTGTGGCTCAAAACTTATGTGAATTTCGAGTATTTTTTAGAAATAGTTGATAATTTATTTAAATTTCTTCAAAAATCGCAGCAATATATCTTTACTGTGAATTCACATTTACCTTAAAACGTAGAAAAAAGAGCGTTTAAAAATCAATTTTGGAAAAGAACGGAATTCCACGTAGTTGAATATAATGTCGTGAAAAAAAATTAAGAATATCATTATATCATTATTTTTATTGATCTCGTTGGGTGACAGAAAAAAATGACGAAAAGTGATTATCAAGAGTTGATTTTTGAGTGTTGGTTAATTTATTTGCTATTTCGATAGAAGAGAACAATTGTGAGTCGAATGAATTTCGTTGTTCAAGTATAAAAATAGAAAATATTTTGGTTCCATTCATGCCCAAAGAAGACCAATTTGTAGGTACAAATTCTATAACTATACAGCAATTGAAATAACTTTTTCACTGTACGAAGAAATAACTCCTGAAGAAAGTGGCCATTTTTGTGCATATATAGGAAAAAATAAAGTATGCTACATGTTGAAATTAAAATGCATTTTATTTTATTTCTAATTTATGATACATAAAAACAATAGTTTTTTTTTGCAAATTTCGTTGAAATGTTTTTTTATTACTCATTCTTGGTTTTTTTATCTTCCCAAAAGTTGTGCCCTGAATTCCGCAACGGAAGAGCTGCCTGTGACTCGAAGCAGAAAATTTCGATTTTCAGAGTGTAGCACTGACACGTAAGTATAATATGTCAAATTGAACTTGAATTTTAAAGTTGAAACCTTGAAGATTGTTTATTCATTCCAAAAGGTAATTTTTTTTAATTAACAGTACAGTAGAACTATCAGTCATCGAGGAGGAAACTGAAAAGGAAGTAACACCCATTCAGCCAGTTCCCTACTACAAACTCGTGAGTTTGAAAAAATGCTCTTTCTATTTCTTGTAAATTATTTCTCAATGTACCAATAGTTACGAAATGAGCACAAGTTTTTTTTATTATGGTAAAAATTCAAATAATCATTGGTAAAAATCAGAAAGTCTTCAAAACTGAAAAATCGAAGGTTCCAATAGAAATTTATTCCAATAAAATTTTTAATATCATGGAAATTTCGAAGGTTGTCAATAATTTTATAATTGCCTATTAACTATAGAATATATTATTTAGTTATACATATATTATACATGTTATGCATAAACTATAACATTTAATATATTATAATTATAATATAATTAAAAAAATGCAACCTTTAGTTCAAGTTTGCAACATGGAAAGAAAAGATTTATATAGTGAGCGGTCTAATATTCAGTGCTTTGGCTGCTATTTGCAATCCTATGTTCACGATTCTGTATGGAGAATTTACAACTCTTTTGGTCGATCGAAACATGGAAAATGCTGCGAGCCCGCCAACTTTCATCTTGGACTGTTTTAATGGAGGAAGAATGCTGTATTTACTATCATTTTTTATTCTTTCTTTGCTTTATTAAATTAAATTAATTAATTAATAAACAATTTTATTTTTGTTCATTTCATTTTATTTATTCATTATTCTCTTATTTATTATCCATAAATTTATTAAATTAAAAACTTTTTTTCAACGGTTTTTGGATAATGTGAATATTCAAACAAGTAACTTGGAATTCCCATTGAAACTCAGTAAACTATACACTAAAAATTCGATCGCATTCTTGATGGTGTTTGGTATAAAAATTTCCATTAAATTTGCCAAAATTAAAATTACAGTCCGCCAAACGCTTCGTACCAACTGCGAATGGACACTTTGTACGACGATTCTGTGGCGTTTGGACAATCGAGTGCTCTAATTTGCATCATACAGTTTGTGCTGGCCATTTTCTCGGTCCAACTGCTCAACATCACGGCCAACAGCCAAATCAGCCGAATACGCAGAATGTTCCTTCGCGCATTTTTGAGACAAGACATGTACTGGTACGACACCGACATCTCGGTCAACTTTGCTAGCAGATTTACTGAGTACGTATACTTTTTCATCTCATTCGTGAGCAAGTTTTGCTTTGAATTAGGAATTTTAACGTATTTTTAGGAATGAAAATGAAATTCCAGAAAATTGACGACAATAGTTATTTTTTATCAGGAAATTAATATTGACTAAATTGATATTATGAATACAACTATAATATGAAAAAATGATGTTATTATTGTATGTTGATAATATTATAAATTTTATAACGATAAATGTTAGAGCCGATTGTTTGACGAGTTGAATATTAGAAATAACAACTTTTTTCCAAGTTTTCAGCATATAATTTTTCCTCGTCTGGAGATTTTCAAAACATATGCTCAAATATCGGAATTTATTGTATTCCGATGGCTCATTTTGAATTTTTCTTTTTTCTTCTTTTTACTTTTTGAAAAATATCTTCGGGAGTGTTCTAATAACACAGTCTAATATTACAATAAATATGACGAAGATGATTTTTAATAAATAGGAAGAAAAAGAATGACAAATGAAAAATAAATCATCGGGATGCAATAAATTTGGATATTCGACTTTGTGAAAGTTTCAATGAAAATATATAAATCAAGAAACATTTAATTAAATACACTGATTGTCAAGTCTTGCGATTTTCTATAAATCTGTAGAGTCTTGAAAAATGTCGATCAATTTCGTAAATTGTGAAAATCTTTCCAAATTCCGTTCAAGTACAGAAACTGTGCTGAGGTCTTTGAATTTTCAAAAAATCAAATAATGTTGTGTCGTACAAAAATCATCGATAACTGGAGATTTCAATAAAAATCTACAAGTCTTGAAAACTTTGAAAAACTGAAGGATTCAAAGTAAATTTAATTCAATAATAAATATCATGGAAAGTTTTGAAAGTTGTCAATAATTTTACAACTTGCTATAAATTTGTAGAATCTTAAAAAATGTCGATGAATTTCATAAATTGTGGAAATTTATTAAATTCCGTTAAACTGAAAATACTGTGTTGAGTTGTTTGAATTTTCAAAAAATCAAAAAATGTTTTTTCGTACATAAATCATCGCTACCTTAAAAATTTCAACAAAAATGTACAAGTCTTGAAAACTTTGAAAAATTGAAGGTTCCGAAGAATTTTCGTAGAATATAATCAATTACTCCTAAATTTTGTAAATTATAAGAAATTTCGAATCTTTAAAAAAATCTAGAAATGTAATAAAATAGAATAATATTAACCGGAAAATCTAGAAAACCATTGAAAAAATGTATAAAATCTACAAGTCTAAAAAATTTCGAATAACTCAAAATTTTCCGGGTCCCAAAAGACACAGTTCCGAATTCTCTAAATCCTCCAATTTCCGTATATTAAAAAAATTTGTTAATTCAAACAAACTCCTGGAAAATGTGCCAAAAACACCTCACAAGTAGACACTCATCAATCACAAAATATTTTATAAAAATCACCGTCATGACGGTGCACAATAGTATATTTCTTCACTAGTGTGGAATAGATATTTATGCTACAAGGGAGAAAAAGGATGATCCCAACGAGTGCAAAGTTGGGCACGAGCGAAGCGAGTGCGCAAGTGCACTCGTTGGGATCATCCTTTTTGTCTCGTGCAGCATACAATATTTTTTTCCATGCATGTATAGAAGTGTCCATTTCATTTTTATGGAACGCAGGAACGAGATCTCCTTTATGGGGTATTCGTGATTTCTCCCGCTTATTTCCGAGTACCCCAGAAAGGGGATTTCGTTCCCCCGTTTCATGCAAATAAAGTGGCCATTTCTACGCATGAATGGGAAAAAAGTTTTTTCTAACGAATCTGAGCGTTGTAGTCAGATTCGTTAAAAAAATTGTTCCATACTAGTCAAGGACTATATTTTATTTAACAATGTGTGGAAACACCATTTTTTCATCGCCCGAGCGTGTGGAAAAGTTGACTTTCCCACGTGGCGCTGAATAATGGTATATTTCTACACTAATGTGGAAAAGTTTTTTTTTTAAATGAATTATCTAACCTAACATAACACAACGCATGTCAAGGCATGTCAAGACACTGTTCGAGACACTTAGTAAGATAATTGTAAGACACTGTCAAGTTTCAGGTTCGTTAAAAAAATTGTTTCCCACTAGTGAAGAAATATACTCTTATTCAACGCCATGTGAAAACACCATTTTCGTATTGCCCTGTGCAAAAATGTCTTTTTCATCACCCTGACCTCAAAACTGGCATTTTGACGTGATTTTGAGGCTATCGTGATGAAAAATATTGTTGGCAATCGTGAGCTATCGCCAATTTTGGTTCAGCCGATTTTGTCCCTCGCCTTCGGCTCGGGCAAAAACCTTCGGCCTCGCCAAAATTGGCTCTAGCTCCCGATTACGAAAATAACTATTTCCACGCGGCGTTGAGTATGAAAAAACCCTTGCTCAAAGTAACAGTTTTTCCGCCTCCCGCCAACAGAGACGTGGACAAAATGAAAGAAGGAATGAGCGAGAAGCTCGGAATCTTCGTTTACCTCCTCGTGACGTTCCTGTCTTCGGTGGTGATGGCCTTCGTCTACGGCTGGAAACTGACTCTAGTCGTGCTGATTTGCGTGCCGTTGATCCTGGTGACCTCCGCGTGGTCCGCGAAATTACAAACTGGCGCGGCGGCCGAGGAGCAGAGCGCGTACGCGGACGCTGGGAACGTGGCCGAGGAGGTCCTCGGCGCCGCGCGGACCGTCATAGCTTTCAACGGGGAGGCCAAAGAAGTCGAGCGGTACAGGGAGAAGCTGATCCCGGGCGAGGCCATGGGCATGCGGAAAGGACTGTGGTCCGGCCTCGGGACCGGCGCCATGTGGCTCGTCATTTACCTGAGCTACGCCGTGGCCTTTTGGTACGGGGTCACGCTCGTTCTCGATGATCGCAACAAACACGAGAAGGACTACACGCCCGCCGTTTTGATAATCGTCTTTTACGGGGTCCTCGGCGGGGCCCAAGACATGGGCTACGCCTCGCACTATTTAGAAACATTCTCCGTCGCCAGGGGCTCAGCCGCCGCCATTTTTCAAGTACGCAAGTCCTACTGTCTTCACTTGAAATTGTCCATTATTCACATTAATAATAGTCTATTTCAACTTATATTACAATTTAATAGCCCATTTCAACTGATTTCCTAATTTTTTTAAACGATTTCAACTACTTTCATAATCTTACATTCAATTTCAATAGTTCCATAATTTAATAGTGGATTTCAACTAATTTTATGATTTAATAGTCGATTTCATCAATACACTTATAATTTAATAGTCTATTTCAATAATTTCATAACTCAATAGTCAAATTCAATAATTCCATTATTTTATAGTCAGCTTCAACTAACTTGATGATTTAATAGTCGATTTGAATATTTTTATAATTTAATAGTCAATTTTAACTGATTTCATAATCTTTTTTAGTCGATTTCAACTACTTTCATAATTTTATAGTCAATTTCAACTACTCTCATAATTTAATAATATAATAGTCAATTTCAATAACTTGATAATTCAATAGCCAATTCTAATACACTCTAAAAAGTCTATCTTAATTTAAGATGCAAAAAAATTAAGAGACGACTTGAAATTGAAAAAGTACCTTGAATTCAGTCCATTTTCTAATTTATTTTCAAGCAATCAAGTCTTAAATCAAGAGGATATTATGTCTTGAATCAAGAATAATTTACTCAATTTATGTCGAATTTTTTAAATTTAATACTTGTCTGCTTGAAAATAATTATCAACATGGAGTAAATTTAAAATCATATTAAATTTTTACAGTATAATTTCATATTTTAATAGTCAATTTCAAATAATTTGCCCAGTGGAAAGATACTGACCCGTAAATAATTTTCTATTAAATCTTGTACTAAAAAAATCCAATTCTACTAATTCAAAGAATCGAAAGTTTATTATGTATATTTCAAGTGATTGATGTCATTGAATAAAAGCTCAAGATTAATCGATTTTGATCATTTCATTGCTAAATATGAGCAATCTGTAAATAATCGGAAAGCAATGTTTTTAATAATGAAGAAACGGCAAGTATGAAAAATTTTCTCACTCTACTCGTTTTATTAGTTAAAATTTAGAATTTTTCATTCAATTAATGAATAGTTATCGAAAATTTGCAATGTAAATGCTTATTTTGATCAATTTATAGAGTGAAGAAATTTTAGTATATTTCTTCACTGGTGTAGAAAAGTTTTATCAGATGAGTTAAGAAAATTGTTCCACACTATGAAGAACTATACTATTACTCAACGCCTTGTGGAAATGCCAGTTTTGCACGGCCCGAGCGTGTGGAAAAGTGGCCTTTTCCACACGGCGTCGAATAATAGTTTATTTCTCAGCTAGTGCAAAAAACACCATTTTCGTATGATTTTGAATATTTTTACTGAAAAATTTGCGACTCTTGGGATTTAATTTCAATTTGTGAATCTCGACAGGTTTTGGATAGAGTACCTAAAATCGACGGCATGAGCCAAGAAGGGAAAACATGCGCCGATTTCAAAGGGGACATCGAATTCAAGGACGTTTACTTCGCGTATCCTGCCAGGAAAGACTCGGAAGTTCTCAAGGGCTTCAATCTGAAGATCCAGCATGGCAAAACCGTCGCTTTGGTGGGTGGTTCTGGTTCTGGCAAATCCACTTGTTTGCAGTTGATCCAACGTTTGTATGATCCTGACGAAGGTCAGGTAAGGTCTTGGGAAATTCGTCAAGTTGTTTTAAAGGGTTTTGTAATATTCAGAACCTGTAATTTACAGGAACTTTTATGGGTGTTTTGTGCGAAAAACGCACTCGTAAACTGTTAAAATAGAAGAAGAGAATCAAAAGTTTTATATTAAAAAGATGGAATGTGAAAGTTTGGAAATTTGCGATTTTGTAAAAGATATATTACATAAATGAAGTAAAATATCACATGAATATGAATATGGACATTGACAATAAAAAAACATTACGTCAATTTCAAATAAGCAATACTAAACAGTACTAATAAAGTAGTAATAAATAAATAAATAAATAAATACAGCACCAATAAGGACATACGCGGTATGAATAAAGTACTCCTTGTTCGACGCAGGTACTCGTGGACGGAATTGACATATCCGAGGTGAACGTGGGCTGGTTGCGTTCGCACATTGGTTTGGTCGGGCAGGAACCAGTTCTCTTCGACACGACGATCGCTGAAAACATCCGCTACGGGAAAAACGACGCCTCTTACGAGGAGGTCGTCAAGGCAGCGCAAGCAGCCAACGCCCACGATTTCATCTCCAAATTGCCAGTTGTGAGTCACCCTCGAAAAACTCGATCTTGCAACAATCCATTCAGTAAAATATTCACCCACCCGAGCTTTGGGTACTACAGCCAAAGCTTATCTGTTATAACAGCTAATGCTCAATTTAATAACTAATAATTTGGTTGTACTGCCCAAAAAACTTTGGAACGTCCATATTTTACTAAATCAACCCGAGAAATTGTAGAGTTCTTATAATAGACCTTGTTTCAGAGCTACGAAAGCATGGTGGGGGAACGGGGTTCGCAACTTTCGGGCGGTCAGAAACAGAGGATCGCCATAGCTCGGGCCTTGATAAGGAAACCGGCCATTTTTTTGCTGGACGAAGCGACGTCTGCGCTGGATCTGCACAGCGAGGCCCGAGTGCAAAAAGCTCTGCGTCAGGCGGCCAAAGACCGGACCACGATCATCGTGACTCACAGACTTTCGACCATCATCAACGCAGATAAAATAGTCTTCATCAAAGATGGGACTGTCGCTGAAATGGGCACCCACGAGGAGCTCATGCAACTTGGCAAGCACTATCACGACCTCTACACCATGGATTTGGCTCAAACGGCTAATGGTGAGAAACTCAATTCTTTGGAATGTATTGGTGGGACTTTGGGGTCTGTAAGTCCCTTTCTTTTTTCCTATTTCCCTAATTTATTTATTTTAAATTTAATTCATGAAATTAACCATTTCATGAATTATCATTCAAAGATAGACAACAATTTTCATGAATTAAAATGAAAAGAGTTGTGAAAATGATAAATTCATTGTGGAAAAATCGCTTGCAGATAAAGTCCAAAAGACGGCTCGAAAAACTACGCAGTTGTCAAAGCAGCAGAGTTCGATGCGCATCAAGAAGCAATTTTCCGCGGTTTCGTTGCATTCTCATCAGCCCTCGCTCGCAGAAACAGAACTTTGCCAAGACGAATCTGACAGTGATGACAAACCTGAGAGAGTGTCGTATATGAGGATATTGAATTTGAACAAACCGGAATGGATGTACATCCTTGTCGGTGAGTCTTCTTTTTTACACAGCACGGTTCATTAATTACTCAAATTTCAGCCAACTTATCCCGATTTTACACAACTTATATAAATATTCGATTTTCATTTATTTAAATTTATATAATTTACAGAATATTTATCAAAATTCCAAAATTATCGAAAAAATTTGTAAATCACAGTTATTAGATTCTTAGTTAAAATTAAATTATTATTGTTTATTTATTTATTTATTTATGTCAATGCCCATTATTCATATGAATTACTTTATTTATAACTATTTTGGTGATCAATATTTGCACGAATCTTGAAAATAGGTTCGTTGGGAGCAGCTTTAGTGGGCGCGTCGTTTCCTGCGTTCGCCATCCTATTCGGAGAAGTGTACTACACCTTAGGTTTGGAAGACGAGCAACTCGTCATGGAGAGCACGATGATTCATGCTCTTCTTTCAATCGGTATCGGTTTCATGGCTGGACTTGGCAGTTTTTGCCAGGCGTACATGTTCGGTAAAGCGGGAGTTTTATTGACGACACGACTACGAGAAATGGCATTTTCAGCGATGCTCAAGCAGGAAATGGGCTGGTTTGACGATCAAGAGAACAGCGTAGGTGCTTTATGCGCCAGGTGACGAATCTTATTATTACTTTATTCAACGCCGTGTGGAAAAGGCCACTTTTCCACACGCTTGGGCGATGCAAAACTGGCATTTCCACACATTGTTGAATAAAATATAGTCCTTGACTAGTGTGAAACAGTTTTTTTAACTCATCTTTCAATTTTGGAATTTCAGATCATCTTAAGATTTTAGCAGATTTTTTTATTCCATCGTAATTTCATAAATTTTTTTTACTCTAGGAACCGCGTGAATTATTATAATTTTTGAATTACGAAAAAGACTCTAAAAGACTCTAGAAATTCACTAAATTTTGTAAAATTTTAATATTCAAGGAATTACTGAAATTGTAGACATATAATTGACGAGAGAAATTGGGAAAATTGTCAGACATTTGAAAATTTTCAAGTGTGCAAGAATTCCAATATCGTAAAAATTTATTTATTTTCATAAACATCGGTCATAATCTTCAATGATTATCAAAATTCAGAAATTTCGCGAACGATAAGACTTTTGAAAAATTTATTGAAATTTTAAACGTTCTGAAAATTCGCGACAAAAAATAATCGATTAAATTTTTTGATAGGTATATTAAAATTAAGACGTTATGAAAATAAAGATATCTTGATAATATCAGAAATTTTATTTCGAAACTTCCAGTTATTCCGAATATTCCGATAAAATTTTAAAAATGTCGAAAACTTGAGAGATTATTGTTAAAATTTTAATATTTTAAAAATTTACTCATTTTCGTGAGGATCATTTATAATTTTCAACAATTACCTAAATTTAGAAATTATGGAAATAAACATGTTTCGATAATTTCAGCAATTTCACTTCGAAAATTTCAGTTATTTCCAACATTCCGATTTTAAAAATGTGGTTAATTGGAAAGTTGCATCGATTTTTTTTATTGCTGATATCGTTAGTTTATCAAAAAATATCAGACACGTATTTTTTCTTTTTGTTATATCTCAAAAATTGACAAAAATACATCGTTTTAAAAAGTATAACGATGTAACGTCATTCTAACTATATACAGGGTGCGCCACCAAAATCCGGACAAATTCAACAAAAAATTCATTACAAATATTTGTCATGAATAAATTTATTAAAAAAAAAACCTTTTTA
>JAPYZL010029446.1:0-22417 GCA_030522825.1 Platygaster orseoliae | reverse complement strand
AATGATTTTGTTCATAATTTTGTAGATTATAACACATTATTGATGTTGCAAGAATAAAATTTTCCTGAGCTAGTTTTAAACAGTTTTAAATATGAAGACCCGTCATGACGACTCTATTGACGATGTATGAACTTTGATACATGAGAGCAGAAAAAAAACTGCTGTGACAATCGGTGTATACATACGTACGATACAGTGTGCGTCGGGAGCAATCGGGAGTTGTCGATAGTTTTCAGGATGAGTGATGATTGGTGGTCAGTTGATTGTGAATTTGGGAGTTTTTTTTTCAACAAAAGTATACGCGTTCGATAGAGTAGTGGTTAGGTAGATAGGCTAGTAATAATAAGGTTGCAGGTTCAACTCCTAGTAAGATCAATTAGTTAGGTAACCTGGTTTGCATTTTAAAGCAATATAGTAAATTCACCTAGAGAAAGTATGTACATCTACAATAAAAAAAATTTTTCATCGTAGTTTTAATTTTGCGAATTTTTTTGAGTCTGATTCGGTCGCTGCAATTATTTCCATTTCAGTCGTCTTTGGAGTCGTCTGCCGGAACCGACGTCATTTGAGTCGTCAGCCGACACCAGCAACGACTTAAATGACGAGTCGGAAAGTGACCGATGACGAGTCTCGTCATTTCAATCGTTTTTGAGCTCGCCATGGTTTGTAGGGTAATCACGTTTTAATAGCTCCAGCGGCATTTAGGACATGACTTTCAAATCTCCTACGTTCTTCTTTTACTAAAAGTCGTTAAATAAAAACAAATGAACACTTTGCTAGACGTTTCTGGTTGCGAATTGACGTTTTCCTAGGTCATATTATTAGTCAGATTTGGAATCAGAGTCTTTTCACTGGTATTTTTGTCAGTTTTGAAATGATAAAATAATTTGATTTTTGTTATACAGGAAATTGAACGGCGATAATTTGTTATGAATAAATATATATTTTTGTGTGGATTCCAAAAACGTATAGGAAGTTTGAACAAAATCATGAAAAATCTGTGAACTCTAAAACTCATCATAATTATTACAGTTTTTTTAACTAAAGTTTTAATTATAAAATGCAGCGAGTTTTGCTAAAAATATATATTCGAAATACAGGCAGTTCCGGTCCTATCGGAGGTAACTCGGGCACGAGAATCTTCGGGGGAGGCAGCAATAATCAATACCTCCCTCCAACCAACACTTATGGAAAATAATCGACCAAATTTCTGCAATTGACAATAAACATTCACAGCGAAACAATTGAAAAAGCATCTATTTGTTCTAAAACTCTAGAAAATTTTTATTGATAAAGTAGGGATAAAAAATATCTAAGTATTCATTGATGAAACATAAGTTTAAAATTAATAAAAAGTCTTTTTTTTTTTGTTAGGTAAATTTAGAATGATAAAATGAAATAGTGTAATTAGTGATTTGTGTTATGAGAACGATAATAATTCTATGATCTCTGTCGACATCATCAGTAAAAAGTATATTAGATTAAACACTAATGTAAAGTTATTATTTATTTATCTCAAAAAATGTTTTATTTCACAAATAAATTAATCACATGACAAAATTACATTAATTACATTAAATGTAGTTCTAATTATAAAAAGTGATTAAACTATTTTAGACATTGTAACAATTCTACTAGTGTCGTCCAAACACGTTTACCATAATTTGCATTCTTAAAGTTGACCTGTCATATCGATACTATTGTACAAACAATAACATGTAATAAAAATAAATCATAAGAACAACGTGAATTGTTTGTTAATAGAAGAACCCAAAATTTCACAAGAAATAGATTCAAAGAATTTTTGCAAATCGCTTGTAGATTCAGAAAGAATACTTTAAAAAATTTGAATAAGTAAAATGATCAAAATTGTAGTTACTGAAATCTGGAGAAAGTAACAAATGGTTTTTTGTTGCTTCAAGAACTTGAATAGCATCCATAAATTTGAATTTAATTATTTCAAAAATTACAACAATTCTGGCTTCAAAAAAAATTGAGAAATCGTTCGAACACTTCGTTTAAAAGAAAAAAAAATTAATTATACGAAAACCTATAAAATTGAAGAAAGTCTGAACTCTAAAACATAGAATTTCACAAATTTAGAGCGAAATTCACGAAAAATACAGAAAAAAATTATAAACAAAAAATAAGGAAAAAAAACTCTAGTCCCTCCAGTTCATATTCATTCTAAAAATAAATTAGTCATTCAGCCACATCAAAGCTGTTTGCAAATACGCGATAAATCCCTGAAAACTCTCTCCAACTCGCCTTTGTCGCGAGTTTAAAGACCGCGTCGGGCGCAACCGAGTTGAAAAAGTTTCCAAAGACGCGGGTCAAAGAAAGAAAACGACCCCGCGTCGTTATAATTTACATGCCGTATTCCAATTACAAAAGTGTAGCTCCCTCATTGAGAATGCAAAATTAAAGTCACACCAAGGGTAATGGGGTCGAGATTTTTTTGTCGCCGCGTGCCATTCAAGCTAAAGGACGAAGGAAATGAATAACGTTTCAGGCTTTATCGCGGGCAAGTCGAATCAAGAAAGGGCTTGGATTTTCCCAGCAAGACGAGATGACTTTGAAGAGCATTCCTCGAGAAGTTTTGGAATGCTGATAGATTAATGAGATCTTGTTAACAAGCGAAACGCAAATCTGGAGTTAATTACGGTCGAGTTTTTAATTTAAACAAGCACGCTGTCAAAGTTTGTGAGTGGGAACTTTTTTGCATTCAAGGTAAGTACTTGACGACGTTTGGTGGAGATTTCGAACAGTCTGTCTTTGGTCGTTGTGAAGATTCAAGTGGAACTTCGGTATTTTTGGGGTTTGGGAGTTTTACTGTTGAGTTTTGAAGGACGGTTCAAACCCATGTTATTAGTACGTTTTAATTTTGGTAACGTGTACATATTTATACGATAATTTTATCGAGTTGCGGATAGTTATTAATTTTTCTAAGACCCCTAAAAAAATTTGCAAAATCGATAGGAATCTTTATTCTTGCAGAAAATTCATTGGTTAGATTATTTACTTTGTACTCAATGACGACGGAACGTGATATTTTTTGTTCGATAGAAACGTATACCTTATTTCGAGGGAGGGAGGTATAATTTTTTTTTTTATTATTATTATGAATAATTAAATTTTGAAAATTCTGTATTGAAATCTAAACAACTCGATAAAAATAATAAAACTTTTTTCAAAGTCGATTCTTCGGAGAAATTTTCATAAAATTGTATTTCGAAAATTTTGAATAGTGCATGTTATTTTTGAAATTTGCGAAATCAAATCGAATGGAAAAAAAGGTTGCTGGTTCAAAAGATAATTGATAATTTTTGCAAATTTCACAAAGCGTTAATCAATTCCGTTAATTAGATAATATTTAGAAACTTCATGTAAAACTACAAAATTGTCTTGTATTGGTGGAATTTTTGAAAATCAAAAATGTTTTTTGCATGATTATTTCCTTGTGATTGAAAAAATCAAAATAAAATACTCAAAATTTTACGAACATGAAAATTTCAAAAAACATTTGAAATGGTATTGATTGTCCGTGACTTTAAAAAATCTAGAAAATTTCCAGTATTCTTGAAAAAGTAAGAGAATTTTGTGGACTGTGGAAAATTCCAAACACTTTTATAATATAAACTATTGTAAATTCAACTGATCAAAAATGTTTTCTTGTACAAAGATCGTTAATTATTTAAAAAATATTAGAATACTAATAGCCACTCGGAGTATAGAAAGCTTTAAAAAATCTTCAAAAATTAAGAAAGTTCGTTGAATTTCAGAAAATATTTATAAAAATGTGAAATAACGAAATATTTGTTGAGTTCCGTTCAACTGCATTTTACGGAAACTTAATTGTTGAATGTTGTAAAATCTGATGGTAAAAATAAAGAATTTATTGAAATTTTAAAAAGTCGACAAATATTTAATCGTATGGAGATACATATCAAGAATTTCAATAGTTTCAAAATTTTTTAGATATAGAAATTAAGAAAAAAGTTTTTTAATTCAGAAAATGATCAATTATCATCATGAATTCAACAGATTCTGTAAGATATCTGGAATGTGAATAATTTTCTAGATTGTAGAACATTAAAATTTTTTTAGGTCTAAAAATGTATCATCGTTTGTATTAAATATTCCAATGATTTCGATATATAACAAAAATTTTTTATAATAACAAAAAGTTTTTAATTTTCATGAATTTCTATAATTATACAGAATTTTTATAAATCTAGAAAATATCAAAAATTTTTATGAAACAACAGAAACTTTATAATGTTCCAGCAATTTTGAATATATTCAGAAAATTTTTAATATTTTCAATTTATCAATAATTCTAAAAATTGCAGAGAAAAACAGTTGAACCTTAAAAATGAAAAAATTGTTACAATCTTTGGATTTTTCAGGAACGTTCATTAATTTAAAAAATAATAAAATATTATTTCAAATTTCTCAAAATTGCAGAAATCTAAATAATAAAGAACTTTTTCTCTGCATTGTCTTATTATTACAAAATCATTGCAAAATAAAAAAAAAAATTATATTTATTACTCATTCCATCATTTCTGTTCAGAACTTCAAACATTTTTCAGGACCATTATTCTATCTCATTCCCCTTACGATAAAAACCTGAAATGTAATCCTAGTTTTCCTCGTTTTCCCGATTATGCAATACTTTTCTGCGCAATATTCACTTGTCATTTATTGTCAAAGCTTTCTGCATCTACATCAGAAGTAAACCTCGACAAAAGCGCGAGATGCACTCAGCTTATCACGCTGTTTTCGACAAATTAGGATCATTCAGAACTCCGTACCTAGCAACGTTAATGCACTGCAGTCCAAATGAATCGGTGCCAATTATCCAAGTTGCTAACAAAGTTTGCGTTCGCCTGCCGCTCCATACGATTCGTCACGCGGAAGTTATTGTTTGCCACTTGGCAAAATAACGATCCCGTGGTCCCCAAATGAGATTGCGTTCGGCCCCTAACCCATTTCTTCAACTCCTAACGGGCAATTCATTAAGCAAAGGTTCGTCATTTCACTAAAGGCAACACTATTTCTACAAGAAAATTGAAATTCATAGAGCGCTTCTCATGTTTACTTTATATGTTCAAAAATATAAAAAAAGTTTTATACTAGAAATTCTTGCTAAACGTCATTGTTATTGCTAATAATAAACTGGGTTAAGGAAAATTCTTGAGTTTAATTTTTTTACACTAAATTCTCGGAATGAAAAAGCTTTCGATCTCATCGAAGCTTGACCCGAACGAGCTTGCAACTCCGTAGAGTCGGCCCGTAAATAAGGCAAATACCGTTAATCCAGTTACCCAGAACGCAATTAAGTTTCATCAAATTACGAGCAAAATAAAGTTAATCGATTTTCGAAAGAGAACCAAAATCTAAAAGGAGCGTAAGAGAAGCAATATAAATTAGTAATTTGAACTCAAATATTCTGGGGGTAATTCGGTTGAAGTATCCTTTATTCGCGCGAATACTGTTCATGGTTTTTTCATTAGAATTGATGTTCCAATTTGATAAGTTGGCCAGATATAATCCAAATTATTAAAAAATTTTCGTTATTTTATGAGTATAGTTTCGTTGTAACAGAAAAAATTTTTTGAGTCATTTTTGAAAGAGGTTTTCTCACAATCATTATTCTAATGCTATAGAATAAATAAAAATTGAATGAAATGTAAATAAAGCATGAAAAAATTTGAATAGCGATTTGACTTTAGACTTTTTTAGTTCCTGAAATTTCTGGATTTTTGTGTATTAAATTTTACTCTTATAAATAAAAATGTATATGAAAAAAACGTATGTAGCGGTTTAATTCAAGGATTAATGATTTTATTGACTTTTTTTATATTTTGTAATTATCAAAACTTGAAATTTGTGATTGGATTTTCTAAAATTCATGTTATCTGATTCGAGGAAATTTCATTACATTATTTTGAAAAATAACAGAAATGTTATCTCGTATTTGTAGTTTCACGAAATTGGGAAGTTTTTTTTATTATTTAATAACTTCATCAACATTTTGTAAAATACTGTATATTTTAAAATTTTTTCGTATATAAAATCAACATTTATATTTTTAAGAAAATTTTAAATTTATTGAATTTTCTGAGATTTATGTGTATTTGTGTAAGTTCAAAAATTATGAAATGGTTTTTGAAAATAAGAGTAGTAATATTAAGGATTTGTGTTTAGACGAAATTGAAATTTTGTATACTTTAAACTTACTTTATTAACATTTCGTGGAATACTGGACATTTTTTGAATTTTTTAAATAATTTTTCAAATCAATGTTCTTTCATCAAATTATTTATTAACTTATGGATAATAGTTTTTTTATCATAGTTTTTTATTATATTTTACTTTTATCATAATTATCCATTATAAGATTATACCCAAATTTATGTGTGAACTGGGTACGTATTAAAATCATAGTACGATTTTTAAGAATAAGAAAAGTATCATTCAGTATTTTTAATTTAATGAAATTCAATTTTTTTGCCATTCACGAACTAAATGGACGTTTTGTGAATTACTAAGTATTTTTGCGATTTTTCAAATAATATTAAGTCAACGTTCATTAATTTTTAAGATTTGAAAAATCATCAACTATCTGCAAAAGTAAAACATTTTATAATTTTCAAAAATTTAATGAATCTTACACAGTTTCTATAGTTCTAAAAAATTCCATAGTATTTTCAAAAATTCTTTGAATTTTTTTTCAATCTGATTCTGAAAATTTTTAGAAATTCTAAAGTTTCAAACACAATAAAATTCGTGTAATCAATTTTCATTGCAACTTTTCTAAGTACCAAAAATCCAATTCAACCCTACAAATTCCTGTACATTTCAATAAACCTATAACAAAATATAAGATACATAAATGTTGAAATTTTTTGTTACACCTCCACCTTTTTAAAGAGGGTTTGAAATATACGTCAAAGTCGAGGAAACTTAATGCCTATCATCGCTCTTCTGAAATGACATTCGCAATGAAAGAAGTACGAAAATAGTGAATTAGGTTTCGAGGCAGATGATGATAGATTTTAGAATTCGCCAACAACTTACGAACGTTTTTCGATTCACGAAATGCGACGTGATTCAACTCTGCGAGTCGTTAATTCGGAGGGTAAGCAAATTAGTTTTACTGTACTGGCCAAGTTATCGACTGACAGGTAAACTAGCTATGGACAGCTTGCATTAGCTCAGCGAGCAATTATTGAAAACTAACCAAACTCTAACTACTTTGCAACACGCGATTGTTCCATGCACGCTTGAATGTTACAACGAATCATTTGTTGCATTATTTGCATATGTTTTGCCAACTTTTCATGAATTTCAACGAATGTACATACAAAAACGAATTGAAATTATAGAAGGCAATATTTTACATTGAAAAATTCTAAATTGACTGAAAAATACAAAATATCAATTTATGTTGATCTATAAAATATGACAAAATAAATACAACAAACACGAAAGTAATGTCAACAATTCAAACTAATAATTTCTTAACTTAAGCCTATCTAAAAATTTGCATGACAAAAGAAAATTTCAGCCTTTCCATCCTAATGAAAGGATTCTCGTACCATTTGAATTCTGAGGAGGAATTTGCATCGAAATACCAATTTATATCCTATAGCGCCGGTTCATGCAATTAAGCTTGGAGAATGTCACTTCATTGAAGGTGCTTCTCCATACAGAAGTGTCGACCAGGTCGTCTTACGTCGGCGGGTTTCGTTCGGTAACAAGAGCCTGCACTTGTGCCGTCCAACATCAAAGGTGCGAATACATTACTCGATAACGCCCACTGAATAATAATGTAATAACCCTATTTTATTATCATCAAGTTTACCGACACTCTGAAATAAGTTTTTTAACGTCCCTCGATAATGGACATTTAACATGAATTAAACCTGAGTAAAAAATTATCATTTATTAAATATTATCTATTGTTGCTATATTTTGATCATAAAATTTATATATTATCTCATAATGATTATTTTGATATAATTACATGTAAATATATTGCACTTAAAATAATGTAAAATAATAATATTTAAAATATTTAACAATTTTTAGATATTATATATTTGTTTATACATGTAAATTATCATATTTTAATTATTGACTGTTGTTTAAAATATGATCTATTGCTGTAGCATGTTAATGATGATATTTGAAATAATGTCTATTGTTTTTGAAAATACATCTGATGATAAATTTATTTAAATAAACAAAAATGCGATCAAAAATAATATACTATGTGAATATCATTGCTAGCATCATTAATTGTCTTTTTTTTCAAACATAACACTTTTCGTGAAGAGTTAAAAAAAAGAACCATATTTGGTGAAACTTGATATTTTTAGGATGGTCTGTATATGAGATTTTGATTCATTCTCTTTTTTTTCAGTGTTTTAGAAAAAGAACTTAGTTTTAGACGAGCTTCAATCACACGTCGCTTAATTTATGCAACCAGACAAGCAAATGTCGGAGTCTGGCTGCTAGCAATCAGGCGCCCTTAATCAATCATTTTCAAACAGGTCTTGTCAAGTAAATGGGGGACCCTTGTTGATGTCATTAAAATTTTAGACATGTGTTCAGAAGTCATTGACGGGGTGGAGTTGAGAAAGGGAATCTAAAATACTACATCGTGCGTGATACGTATTGTTTGAAATAAAAGTTAGTTAAAGTAACCGTTGAAAGAAATAAAAAATAGTTGTTGATGTATTTTTTTTTCTTATTTATGGTAAAAAATTAATTTTTATTGATACAATCACTTTTTTTCCTATCATTCTACTAAAATTTTCAATAATTTGTTAAATTTTAGAAATGTTCCCCTGTTTGTACAGGAAAAACCCGAAAATTCAAATATTTCAATGAATTTATTCTAAAACTTCTTATTCCTGACATAAAAAATTTTTTCACCTCTGAAAAACTCTCAAACACGAGCACTGTCAAAAGTATTCATAAACTTTTTACATGCATGTATGGAAACATCTCCATAACCTATAAACTTTTTCCCATACCCTTAGTTAAATAACCACACTCCTATAAAAAAAGGAAATAGCGTTTAAATATTTAATCAAGACTCTTAAAAAAAGTGCACAAGCTATGAATATATTTTTTCATACTTCTAAAATTTTCTCACCAAAGTAGCAAAAAAATACAATCACTTCTCACACCTTTATTTATCCACATTTTTGAAAATAAAATTACTCTGGATCCATACTTTACATTTTCAGTGGAAAATCTTCACTTACTTTACGAATTTATTTATTTTTTTTTGCCTGAATCGCAACGTACAAACTTCATGTACTCAAATTACACACCAGTCGGGGCGTCTAATCAGCCATGCTTTAACGCAAAAGTGCAAGTGCGCCCTAATTTCAGGAACGTGTTCGGCAATTCACGTCTTATCCAACAGAGATGAAGAGATGAGAGTTGTAAAAGGGAATGGATCCCATAAATGTGTAATGCACGTCTAGAGTGGGTTTCGGCGTTGGGACGAGTTTATAGCTGTGACCACGTAAGCGTGACCTCGTTGAAACCACGTTGGTTAAAGAGGAAAACCTGCCACTAATATGGTTTCATCAAGTGACGTGTTGTTTAACGTTTTATGAGATTCATTGACTCTACCAAGTGCTCGAAAATAAAAAAAATCCCAATTTTATCGGAGCCCAGAAAAATCAAAAGGAAAGAAAAGGAATTGAGAACAAATTTAAAATCATTATTGTGTTTAATTGTGATGCATATTTATTGAAAAAAAATCATTGTAAAAAAGGTGGAAGAACGAAATGATTTGCTGGAAAAACGTGCGCAAACGTTGGACTAACGAATGGTAAATTTTGAGCGAAAAATTTTCATTCAAGACTGCCAACTTCACGGACTTTTCCTAATTTATGTTCTTTTACTTGAAGGAAGTTCCACAATATTTCACAGTTTTACGAAATTTTGTAAAATTTTTCAAAATCGACAAGGTTAAGAAAAATATTGTAATAGTAAAAAAGTTTTTATTGTTTTGACATGTTATTCCATTCCTTATGAACTAAAATTTTCATGAAAAAATTTGTTGGAAACATTTCTACAAAAAAAAAAAAAATGTAAGAAAACACTACTTTCAAATCAAAAAACATTTCTTTATTAACGAACTAATGTAAATCAATGAAAATCAAAATTCTTCTCTTCTTTCTCGCATTGAAGCCGATACGTTAACGTTTTATTAAAAACGATCGTTGTCAATTACTTCAAACAATTATAGTCATTATCGTAAATGCATTCGTGTAAATTAGCACTACTAATTTCAAAATGGAGTATAAATCAAACGTGTCGCATAAGTATTGACGACAACTGACAATCAGTAAAATAAAACTCGAATTTATTCAACCGTTCATAAAAATTATAGACAAATTGAGGGTCATAATAAATCCATTTTTCAAACATCTTTCATAAAATACATAAATACCCATCGTAAATTGAATTCAAGCTCTTCGTATCCTCTTGTTTATTGAGTGTTCTATCAGTCTTTTTTATGAAAATCATCTCTGAAATATTCCATTTAAAATAATTCGATTCCCTATCTAAAATTTCTGCATTTTTTCAATCAAAATCGTTATCTATTTTCAATCAGTGTTCAGATAAAACATTTAAACTAGAAGGCGCTAATATAATATTCCTCTCATGTTTATTTACTCTCGTTCTAAGATTTATTTTAGTTTGGCCAATATAGCAGAAACTACCATTTTTACATTTAATTTTATAACCACACATTGTTGATCGAGAAAATCCATCTTATCTTTACCTCTTTTGATAATGACTTTAATTTATTTTTCGTTTTAATAATTATTTCAATATCAAATTCATTAGAAAACTTTCTTAATTTTGTATCTAAATTCTTAATATGGGGTAAAATCAATTTCATCTTTCCTTCAGAATTATTAATAAAGTTTTTCTTAGTTAAGTTATTATAATTAAGTTTCTTGAAATAATCCACTCTTCTTTTAATATGTTTATTAACACAATCAATTGGGTAATTATATATTTTCAAAATATATTGTTTCAAAATTTTTAGAACGGAATTCCTTATCTGCCAATTTCAAATTCTTATCCACTAAATTCATAACAGTTGCTATCTTCTGATGCAAATTGTTATCATAAAATATGTATTTTTTAAATTACTAATGGAAATCCTGAAGAGGGCCCGATACAGAGGCAAAAATATTGATTTATAAGATTATTAAAAAAATGATTTAGCTCTGAGTGATCAATTCTTCGCTTATTTACCAATTACGAATGAACAGAGCATAGAAAAAGATTTTAATAAAAGTTTTAAGTACAAGAATCTTAAGAGTTCAAACTTTTTTTAAAAAAATTCATTCAAAAATGAATTCGCTATTTTGAGGTTTTAAAGCATTGATGGTAAATCTCAAAAAAAATTCTCACGTGATTTTTCAACGTTATAAATTTTATAAACATAAATCCCGGCCCATGAAAATCGCGAAAGAATTACACGGCTCTCGAAACAATGAGACCGGGTTCCGTCAAAAGCCGCGTTTGCCCAAACCGTTAATGAGGGTGAAAACCCGGCGAAGTGACTGATCGCGCGTTTGCTTGTACCAAGAGGGAAAACTGTTTGTCCAGAGAATTTAATCATCCGGGGCTCGTAAAGTCGCGGCTAATTGTGAGCCTCGCTCCGAAAAGTTTCTCCTTTTCCGGGTTTACTTCAATTATAAAGTTGCCCGGAGGAAACGAGTCGGCCAGCGATGGTGTCAGATTCGGTCTCATTGTAAAGCTCAGTCCAACGAATCGATTCGTTGTCTGAGCAAGCCTTAACACTGGAATTTCCCGATGAAAGCACATCTTGTTGTTTGCATAAAACGCTGCTGAAAAGTCTCGGGGCTAAATTCTCATAATAAGTTGTAATTCAGCAAAGTATCGATTGGCAGAAAAATGTTCGACATCCAATTAACCGTCATGAAATGGATTTACTTCAGACACCGTGTTCCGTCATTTCCCGTTTCTCCTGAAAAACGCGTTCGCAAACGGAAATTGCAGGCCACTTGTTCTTCATACGATTTAACTGGGACGTTTAAGGAGGCGCCGTTAAATGAAATGCTCGAGTTAACGAATTGCTTCTCTTTGACGTTCTCTTTGACACTACTTTTCGAGCGCTCGGCAAACATTTTCATATTTTATGGCTTTATTATTCAGCGCAGCTTTTCTCAGCCTACGAGTTGTGAAAAAATCGCTTTTCCGTGTTTTGATGCGAGTCTTAGTTCGTGAATGTTGACAGAAAAAGCGCAACTTCACCTTCCTTTATGAAAGCCTGCGTGTGAGCACGTGGAAAAGCGCAGACTGCATTTTCGAGCGAATGAGATTGCTTGCATGTTCTGGACTTGGAAAAATCCTGCGCGCCAAAGGAACTAGTTTGACTTTGAAAATCCCGCTTTGATGAATTTTGCGCTTTATTTCTGAAAGGCCTTCCGAGGCCTGAACCGTGATGTAGGTTGTGTAATTTGAATTCGTTTCGGCAAAGGAATGAAATGATATCAAAAGAAAAAAAATGTGCGTGGTTTACAAATTATCCGAAAAATTCAAGATGAGCTAGAAAAAGAGCTTGAAATACGAAAGTTAAATAACATATAACATTCGAAATGCATTCGTTTATGGCATATTTTGTCGAAACCTACAAATTCTTTCTGAACAATTTTTATTACTCCTTAATTTCAATGAGCTTCAGTAAAATTAAAGTTTTTTTTTATTTTTAGACCATTAATAGAATCGATAAACGAAACGCTAGAAAATTTTTAAAAAATTGATTAAATGTTTAAAGTTTCAGAAAATATTCATGAAACTTTTACAGTGTGTGTTTTAATATATTTTTTCAGAGTATGCGTAATGCTGCTTTATTTTTTTTATTTAAACATGGGAAACCCTATAAGTACGCAGGAATCACCTTAAAACTTTATGAGCTGCACAAAAAATTGAAAACTTTTTAACATATCTCCGATGCTTGACGCAAATATTATTGAAAATAAAGATGCATGGACAAAAATTTTTTATTCTCAGAGTTGATCATTTGTTTTAATTATTTTTCTCCGGGAATCGTGTAAATATTGTAATTTCATCAAATTTTCTATTTCTAAAATTTTTAAACTTAACATAACATTTTTAATCAAAGCGATTGTCAATAATCTTGAAAAATTCGAAAAGTTAAAAAAGTGTTTCTTTGTAAAATGCATGATAATTTTCTTACTATCCCAAACAAGCCTGAATAGTTCCAGAAACATCGGAAAATTCTAAATGAATGAAATACACTTTAGTACAATATTCACTTGAAAATCTGTCCAGTTTTTTCATAATTCTATTACATAAGGATTATATTGTGTTGGTACTGTGCTTATACTAAAAAAGTAAAATATTATTGTTTCTACTATTCTGGTTTTTCATGAATAATAAATATTTATACATATAGATTTAAACTACTTCCTATGATGTAAATCATTTTTTGTATTATTATCTTATAATAATAGTGAATAACAAATTCTACATGTACTAATTATACAATTGCCTTTTAAATTACTTACATAAATTACTTCCAAACAACTTGCATAATCACAGTAAACAATAATCTCTAAATCAATAGATTTTTGAAATAGAATAATAATTTATCTCTCGTGCCTTCTCCTCTTTTTTCTACATGAATTTCAAACAAAATACATCATCTTAAAAATTTACAAAAAATATCTTCATATCCTATTATTCCATAATGGAGGACATTTTTCCCAAAATTATTTTCTAAAGAAAAATGTTTCTCAAAAACTTTTTTCCCCAATATTTTTTCTCCAAAATAAAGTGTTCTAACGCTTTCTATTTTTCTTAATGTCCAAATCTCCCAGAAATGATTTTTCTCAGATACTCTAATTCCATAAATAAATTATTCCCAGAAATTTTTTCGTACGATTTTAACTGATATTCGAATTCGACAGTTAACTTCTTTCATATAAACACCTTTTTGCCAAGTCACTCATTTTTCCGTCAATATTTTATACATCAACCCGTGAAATTTTGAATTTTTTTTTTTTTTTTTTTTTTTTTTGATACATTTATTTCTAATTTGGGGGGAAAAAAATTAGGTCTGAATTTTTTGGGAAAAACTTTTAGTGGTAAAAAAAACATTAGAAGGAAAAATATTGGTTTATTTTTGTTGGGAAATAATGTTTTGGGGAAAAATGTACTCCATCCCATTCCATATTTGAAAAGATCACCATGATCTCGTCAAAATGCAGTGAAGTTGCACGAGAAAAAGGCGAAAAGAAATTCGTATGAAATTCATGTTTGTCAAAAGATGAACCAGTTCAATGCCTCGGAGTAATGGGATCAACGGAACGTGCACGCGACGAACGTTCGATCTCGCGTAGCACGCGAGATCCGACCGCACGAGGACAAATCCGCCCAACCCCGGCAAATGGCCTTTTTTTGCCCCGCATTCATTGGATTTTTCCAAATGCGTTTCGTCACCAGCGCAACTCGATTGATGGCGGTTAAAAAAAAATTCCTATCGCGAATCGTAACGATGAACGCCGAAGTTCAAATGCCCGAAACAATGCAGACGTCATGACGAAATCGCGTTTCGATTCAGCGAACGTGCAGCGTATTTAGTTCTAAATGCATTATAATCTACCGATCTAACCTTTTTCATCTAGTCCCACCCTCCAACTTTTTTCAGTTTCAAGGCCCAAATAAATCTCCGTAAATGGCAGAGCGTGAACTTTCAACTCGTAATGTAATATACTTTGTTGCCAACGACGAAAAAGCTATTCCGGAGTATTTGGTTGTCAAGGTGTCGAGAGTGATTCTCGAGAACATTATACTTGTCCGGATTTTGAGATAATGTTTGTTGCGTCTTATTTAGGGGGAGTGAGATATCGCTTTTTTATAATAAATCTTGTTGCCAGGACTGATAGAAACTTTATAGCGTAAATGAGGAACAAGAAATTTCTAAATGTGTATAAGTTTTAAACGTTTAAGAAATTAACAAAAAGTGAAAAAAAAAACATAGGTTTTACGTCTTTTTTCCAGTTTAAACTGAAAAATAGTTAGTAACATTAAATAACATTAATTAGAAATTTATATATATATACATTTGTTTAACTAAAAGAGATAATTGATACAATTTTTTTTTCATTTATTTTTAAACATTTGAAATTTCAGGGATATATTTCTAAAATGAAAAATTTTCAGGGGACGGGGTTCGAGAAAATATATTAGTAATTTTGAAATAATATTAACAAAATTTTCTTAATGATTATTATTACTTCTATCATGTAAATGCAAAATTTTGTTGTTGTTTTTTTTTATTATTCTGATTATGCTTTATTTTAATTTTTGTTGTGTCTTATGTAGGAATGGAATATTGCTTTTTTAAGAAAATCATGTTGTCAGGACTGACAGAAAATTTATTTATATAATTGAAAATAATAAATTTCCGAAATAAAATTTTTGGGTGAGGGTGCTTTAATTGAGAAAATTTTTTTGCAAACGTTTATCATTGATTATTATTTTTTCCATCATGCAAACGCAGAATTTCATTATTTTTTTTTTTTATTCATTTTTTTTCATTTATCTTTTTTTTCAGTTTTCCTGGAATTTAGAATAAGTCCTGGTTTAGAAAAAAATTTTTTTAAGCGTTACTTATCTTCGAAATTCAGAGAAATCGTTGTTTTTTGGCATATATGTATAATCTGAATAGTTTTTGAAACACGTGAATGTTGTAGTGATGAAATTGTTTAACTGAATATAAAAATTATTACTTAAGAATTTCCGAAAGAAGCGCTGTGATAAAGTTAATCGACAAGAGTTTAGAAATAAATAATAAAAGTTATTTCGAAGATTTGGTCAAATTCTTTCAATTTCGAAAGTAATTCGACATATTTTACGATTTTTCATAATGTTATGAAATTATTTATTTGGAAATCCTTCTAACATTGAAATAAATTCTAGTTGAAAAACTCTGCAGCTTCGAAAAGATTGAGTTTGGATTTTAATTCAACTTCCATTTCTAAGATTTTACAAGTTTTGAGTTTCCGAATTTTCCAAATTTTACTTTTCAATATATTTTTCAATTATTCTTCCAATTTTGAAAATTTTTCGATATTTATATTTATTTCTTGAAAGCCTCCTCGAATTCTATGCTCCAAGAATTTATGATTGTCAGAATTTATTATAGGTATTATAAAAATTTTTTTTTATACTATCAAGACAGATTTTAAATCTTCATGGAATTGTTGAAAAGTTTTGTTGTATTTTCTGATATTTTTATACATTTATAGTATTTCAGAAATTTCATAAAGTGTCAATTGTTTCAGATGTTTTCATAAGTTTTTTAGAAAACATTAAACATCAAAGAAATTTTGAAAAATTTATTCAATTTTGCACATATTTAGTACTTATGCAATATAAGATATTTTCTGGTAAACCTATAGATTTTTCTAAGGATTTCAAGATTTGAATTCTCTTGGACTCACAGTTTTCGAAATTTTCATTGCAGATTATTTGTGTAGAAAAAATTCCATATACAGTTGTAAAAAAAAATTTGTTGAAAAAAATTTTGTATTTCTCGTTATTTACTTCGAATCACACAAAAAAATTTATCTTCTTAATGAGAGATCTCGAGTAATAATTCTTTACTAAATAATATTAAAAAAAAAGCTTACGCATGCAATTTTATAATTCTTCAGAAAAAATCTAATTCAAAAAATGACCTATTTCTAACTAAAAAATATTAATTATCAACAATATTTTTTAATTATATTGATCAAAGAAAATGTTTATAAATCTAATGCTCGAACTTTTGAACATGAGAATGACAAAAAAAATGGTAAACTTCTAAAAGTATGAATTTCTCAACAAATTGAAAAAAACAATATTGTCAGTTTATGGATTTCATAACTCGGCAGAGAAAAATTGCAACCATTCTACGAATCGTGTGGAATATTGTGCGATTCTAGAGCACTCCCACAATCGTGTTTGTACTTGCAATTTATCTTTGTCAATTACACAATGGAAGAAGATGACTTTTAAGTCAGATGAAAAACGAAAAAAACCCACGTAATGACACGGTGAAGGTGTTGAAAATAAGTCGGTTACTGAATAATTATTCAACATCAGAACAGATGTAGGGCAGAGTATAAGATAAATTGTAGAATTAATTTTTTTTTCTTTCGAGATGAAGATGCTGTAAAGTTCATGTCATTCTTGACCTTTCAAAATGTAGAGATTTGCATTTTTCATAATTATAGGTAATTATATTAATAATTGTTTACTTTGTTGCATATCGAATTTGAAATAATATTTCAACGTAATGACGTTCCTTTACATATATTTACAGACTATGTTTGTATAGAAAATGAAAAAAAAATTTTTTATGCATTTTAGAAAAATGATAATCGATAAAATTAAGATGTTCTTTTTGGCTGTTAATTCTACAATTATTGTAAATTTCACATTATACATAACTACATATTGAGAAATTCTACGTTTTTGAAGTGTACCTAAATGTAAGAAAATGTTATTGAAAATTACTTAATTATGGGTCCTACGTTTCAGATGTCCGATTGCGTAAGAAAAATAATTTACAGAGCAACGTAAATATTTGTATTGAGTAAAATTTTTAGAAAAGGTAAATATGAATAGCACGCAAAGAGTTGGTCAATCATGAATCATAGTTTTTTCAAAAATAATCAAATAACATCTAAAAGCAGAAGGACGTTCAAATGTTTGAAATTTATATTGCTATGTTCTTTCATCAATTTTTTGTAAATTCTAAATATTTTTAGGTTATGATGTTCAAAATTCGCGAGTTTTAAGAAATTAAAAAAGATTGGGAATTCAAGAGATCGTTGATGTTTCTTTCGAATTTTAAATATTGTGAAGTTTCAAAAAAAAACTTACAAACTTTGAAATTTAAAAAAAAAACCCAAAATACAGAGTATTTACAAAAACTTTGTATAAAATGTAACACGTTTTTACAGGTTCAAATCATGTTGAAAATTTCAGATATTTTCGTTAATTTTAAAATACATGTATAAGATTTTTTTGTTTGTCGATAATGCTTTGAAACTGTAAGGAAAGAGACATATCACAAAATTTTGAAAATTCTACTTTTCATACTACTTCTAAATGTCCATAATGTGTTTTCAGTTTCATAAGAAAACTCTAAAAATTCTGAAAGTATGAAAAATTTTCGAAAAATATTAATAAATGAAAGTCATGAATGGTTTGTTTTAACTTTCGTGTTGTTAATAGTTTTGAAAAATTTCAATAATTTGCAGAAAGTCAGAAAATTCAACTTTCTGTTACGATCAATCCCAGTAAATAATACAGCACCTAAAAAATTATAAAAAAACGTTTTATCTCGTATATTTTTAAACATTATTTAATCTGAGAAAAAAAAACATTTTTGTATAACCTACACGGAAAAAAAAATTTCCTGTACCAGCAAGAAGATATCCCGTTTCAAAACGAATCTACGAAACAAATTTTTTTTACAGCAATAGCTCTTTTTTTGTTGCCTCAACAAATCTTTTTTGCTACTAAAACACAATTACTATGCAATGGGATTTTATGTACAATTTTGTGCTGTGGAAACAAAAAACAAAAAACAAATTCGTTCTGTCAAGTTCTGTTGAAACAGCACATTTTTCTCTGAACAAGCAAATCCATTTTTCCTGCCATGCCTTTCATAATCTTCCTTATCTCGTCTCAAAGTTCAATGCATTTTCAGAGCTCTTCATTAGGTCGACTTGCACCCGATCGCTAATCTGCCATCTCGCAGGAATTCAGGTCGTAATTGCGAGTACTCGGGATAAATTACGTAAACGCTAAAGTTACGTGAATAAATATGCCGCTACGTCCCAAGGAGAGCACAAACGAAGTTGCGAGGATACTTCGTAAGTCTGCTCCAAAAGTATGAAAAATCGCGTTTTCAACTTATTTTAGAATGTTCATAAAGTTTACAACGTTGAAAAATCACACGAGAATTTTTTTTCTGAAATTTGAAACCTTCTGAATTTAAATTATATTTTGTGTTCATTTATTGATGAAAATTCAAAAAAGTTGAACAGCACAAAAATATAGCAAAAAAATTCGGTAAATAACGAAAAATTTTTACCGTAAACTCTACTCTTTCCCCATTTATTCCAATAAATTCGAGTGAAATCCCACAATTTTTTCATTATTTTTGGCTTTCTGTTCACGTCGTCGATTTCAAATCGCGATACATTTTATCGCGTGCACTATCACGTGGCGGTGTAGATTGCCACAGTTATGTTACCGGTGACCTTTTGTCAGGCCATTCGGGCAATCTCTTTTCAAGATATTAATTTGTTTAATTTATCATGGCAAATTAGTGATCTTCACGACCTGGAATTATCTTTGTGAGGCGCGTGGATCGAATGAATTTCATCATTAAATTCTTTGATTCTCAAAAGTCTTAATATGATACACAACAAAACTTATGACTATATTATGCTGCTTTTCACTTGTATTTATACATGCGAATTGCGCTTATTAGCGGAATTCGCGAATAAGGAAACGTGTTTCGTATGATTTGTTGTTTTCAGACCTTAACGTCTAGACTTATAAAATTATGAAGATCAGGAATATTTTCTTTGATTTTGGTCCTTTATTTGCAAGGATTCAACTTTTATAGCCTGAAAAAAAAATTTTATTTTAATTTATTATCGTGAAAAAATTTCTTTTTTGATGAATACTTAAAGGTTAATAAATAAGTGAATAAACTCACATATGATTAATAATAACGAACATTAATTGATAAAATCATTTGATAACTTCTTTTTCTTTTACAACTTCAGTGACCAGCGCGACGCATACAGTAGCCCTCGAACGATAGTCTTCAACTTTGTCCGGGCTGAACAGCTTTGAAGCTGCTGAATATTCAATGATTTCAAGCTGTAGTGGCAACTACAAAAGATTCAACGCTAAACTTCTGTCATTGTTTGATCATGTAGCACAAGTTTCAAACAATCAAGTGATAGAAGGGATTTTCGAATGTCACAAGTTTCGTTTTGCCAAATAACCAACGTCAATTAGTGCTCACAGATTTAAATTTTAAGGTTTCGATTTGAAAATATTTTCAATGAAGACGAGTTATCCAATATTTGGAAATCTTATAATTTGTAATGTGCGTGAATTTACGATTAAATAATGCAAGGTCCTAAATATTCATGTCTACAAATTTTAGACTACAGTCGAAATTTTTTATTTTTTGTAAATATCAAATTTATTAGAAACAATAATAATAATTATTATTTTTCAGAACTTTATTAGAATAAATTTCGGAGTTTGATTCTAACTATTCACATTACTTTCTTGTATTGAAAAATTATTCTCCTTTTTGATTGAGTTAATTTATTTTTATTTGCATTCGACTTTATATTATTGAAAAATGTTCAGATTTCGTGTCATTTATAATATTTCTCCCACAATTTCTATTTTCATACTGAAAATGTTTACTTTTTGATTCACCACTCATTAACTTTGTCAGTACATTGTTTATTTAACATACATTATGATTCATTTCCACATCTACTTTTTTTCACGTTCATCATAAAACCAGCCAACATTGTTTTGTCTAGAAAATAATTTTCCATGGAAAGGAAGAGGATTGGTTTCCGGGGAGATTTTTCTCGACTCTCGAAGAGTTCTTTGCATCGGCAGAAATGGACCAAGAAATGCCGCGCCTCGGGTTTGACTCGATGAGAATGTCTTTTGTGACGAGTACAGATTGGTACATCGTGTTCTCGATATGAAAATTTCATAAATTTTTTTCAAAAGTTCACATTTCAAAACCACTCCTTACTTTTTAATTTCTTTTTTTTTATTTATGACTGATTTGAGATCGCAATTGCCACAAAAAAATGAGAGAGATTTGATGATAAGAAATATCAAATCAGTGAAGAATCTATAAATTCTGAAAAAATTCATAATGATAGTACCCTTTGAGTGGAAAATTTTTTCTTTCAATCCAACGTCAAAAAAAAATTAAGTTACAAACACGTTTATAATGAAATTCCCAAAAAATAAGAATTTTTTTTTAATTTGAGAAAATGATGTATTTTGAAAGGAATCCAGTTCCATTTTAAACGTGCTTATGACTTCATTCTTTTTAAAAAAAATTATTTTCTCAAAAGCTACTCTCACAGACATCATTATGAATTTGTTTCGAATTTTGAGGTTGTTTATTGATTTGATATTGGATGAATTTGATAATATTATATCTCTAAAGTTCCAAACGTTTAAAAATAAACGAAAAATTAAAAAAAAACTGTTTCATAGTTCTTAGTAATTGACATAAGTCATAATTATTAGTATTAAATAAACATAATAAAAATTTCTTATTATTTTCAATTTTAATTATAAGTGGAGTTGGAAAATCAATTTTTTGGTGTTCGTTTATTTTATAAAAGTTTGGAACTTGAGGCACATGAAATTTTTCGTGAACTATGAAAATTCTGTAGAATCCACAGATGTGGACTGAAAATTCAATATGTTCATAAAGTTTAAAACGTTGAAAAATCACACGAGAATTTTTTTGCTAATTTACCATCAATGATTTGAAACCCCAAAATAGCGAATTCAGTGAAACCTCTAAAAATCGTCGACAAAAAAAATTTATTTAATCATCGACTATGAAATTCGTCCTTTTTTAAAGAAATCGAACTTTTAAGATTTTTGTAATAAAAAATTTTTTTTATAAAATTTTATTTCCTGTAGAAATGTTTATAAACAAAATTTTTATCATTAAAGTTCCAGTTTATCAGAAATTACGAGGTTTGAATATTTTCTTAAAAAAAATTTTTTCTTATTACAATTTTTAAGGTCGATCTTATGAGACATTTCTTATTGTCATAAGAATTTTGCCATTTATTTTAAAAATCAAAATCACCAGTGTATAAACATGTTTAGAAAATTCATTGTTAGGGGCTTCGTCGAATTTGTTTTTTCAAGATTTCACATTATTTTCAGTATATCTTAGAGATAAGTGTTCATGTGATTTGTCAATGCAGTAAACTTTATAAATATAAATTCTAAAAAAACCGACGAGTAACCATCATTTAGACTCCTCTCAGACTAAGTTTAATTCTAGGCATGGTGTCAATTGTGCTGATTGTGCATCGTATTTATTATGCACGAGTCGATTATGCAAATTTTTATGCATTCGTACACAGGACTATGTAAAAATGATTTTATAGGGGAGAGGGCTGGGTTGTGAGCCGGGCTGGGTTGTGAGCCATTGGCATTTTTTTTCCCTAATTGACCGGCAGTGCCGTCTGTCTGCGTAAGCTTGTATTTTATCATGAGTCAGTTTTTGTGC
>JAPYZL010029445.1:0-13805 GCA_030522825.1 Platygaster orseoliae | reverse complement strand
GCAGCCATAAAATCAGCGGCAGAATTCTTCTTTGTTTCCTGCTATCCGGGACAAAAGATGCTATCCGGACTTTTGTCCCGGATAGCAGGGAACAAAGAAGAATTCTGCCGTTGATTTTATGGCTGCTCGAAAAGAGGGCTGTGTTCACACGATTCATCGTAAAAAAGCGGCCATTCAAACACATGTATGGAAAAAAATTTTGTATGTTACATGGGAGGAATGTGATTCAACTCGCGCACTTGGGCACTCGCTGCCGCTCGTGCCCAAACGCTCGCTCGTAGAATCATTCCATTCCTCCTTTGTAGCATAAATATCTATTTCCGAAATCGTTCTTACTCTTGGGTACTTTGGAGCGTATAGAGAAATTTCAAAAATTTTAAGTGTTAGAAAAAGTTATGTAAAATTTTAGATTAGTAACAATTTTGATAATTCCGCGAAGATTTTTTAGAATCTATCATTTTTTACTTTTTTGCGGAATCGCGAATTTTATGAACAGATTGTCTTAGAGTAATAAATAAAAAACGTTCACACTTCACGAAACTTAACAGTTGATATTTTCGAATTTTTAACATTTTATTAAGCTTAAATAATTAATGATGTTTTTTTTCGTGATTAATTGTGAGTATTCTAAAAAGATTAATGATACACATTCGAAAAAAAGTCTTCGATTCGACGTTTTTTTTTTAGGATTTATTAGAATTTCTAAGTGCTTCAAGACGTTTTAAGAATTTGAAGAACGTTAAAGAAAATGGTGGTTCGTTTTAGTTTTTTTTTTTAAGTGTTTTAGTAAATTGTACGAAAATTTTAAGACCCTAAATTTATTTAAAACATTTGTTGGAAAGTATGAATTTTTGTATTCGTTTGGAAATTTTTTAATGAATTTTTCAACTCTTTAAAACGCTTGATATTTTCAAGACTTTCTATCATTTTTTATCATTGTGCAAAGTTTTTTTCGAACGTTTACTACAAGTTGTAGAATATACATTTTTCCAAGTTTTATAGAAATTTTGATAAATTTTTGAGGTTCGAATTGTTCCAAAAATGTGACCTTGTAACTCATCCTTTATGATTTCACAGTGTTTCTGAAATTTTCAATAAATTAAGTTCTAGTCTTTGTGAAAACCTGTCAATTCAAGAATTGAATTAAATTTCAAATTTTCCAAAATTTTGCAAAAGTTTCAAAATTTTTCAAAATTCATAAATCTTTTATGTCTACACTGTAAAAAATTTACGAAATTTTTCCGTACATGTACATGAAATTATTTTCCTGCACATTGTACGGAATTTTTTTCCATAATACAGTAAGGAATCTTTGGGGTATTGTACGGAACGATTCCAGAATATTCTGAATTTGTTCTGTACACTACCCCAAAGTTTCCTTACTGTAGTATGAAAAAATTCCGTACAATGTGCAGGAAAATAACTTCATTTACATGTACGGAAAAATTCCGTGAATTTTTTTTACAGTGTAGGCTGATAAGGCTCGTCAAAATTATCGAAAAATTAAATACTTGTAAAAAATTGTAACTATTCGTATAATTTGTATTATATCTTTACGTCTCGTGTCATTCAACAATTTCATTTTACCACGTCTCATTTCTTCATTTCATAGATTCTGGTAATTTTTATATCAAAAATTTTTTTTTTCTAAAAATGTGTTTTAAAAAACTGGAAATAGTTATTTTCGTAATCGGGAACTAGAGCTAATTTTGGCGAAGCCGTACGTTTTTGCACGAGCCGGAGGCGAGGGTCAAAATAGGCGGAGCCAAAATTGGCGATAGCTCACGATTGCGAACAATATTCAGTCAGTTTTGAGGTTAAAGTGATGAAAATCCTTTTTTAGCACACAATAGAACCGATTGAATAATCTCATTCAAATTTTCACCCTTAGATTTAACGCTGATTGGTGCGAGTTACTTATACTTGGTAAATAATCAAAGTTTTGTTTATTTTGTTTTTGGTATACCTATACATATATATTTGTATTTGTAACTGTATTTTTGAGTTTTTCAAATATGGTAGCACAGACTGTGAATCGATCAATTGTGGGCTCCGTGAATGCACTTTAAAAAGAAACAACAGTTTTGAATTTCCCAAGGTAAAAATTCGCTTGCAAGAAAGATTCTTTTAATTTTTTAATTAATTTTAATTGTTTAATAATGATCGTTTTTTTAATGTAACATTACAGGGCTTATTGGGAGGGCGAAAAAAAAGCTAGTAAACTGTCATCATTCATGGAAGTTTTCTTGACAAAATCATAAATCAAACAATCTTTCGTCATGGGAAACTAAAACTAACACATCCATTCATTACAAAAGCCTTGCTACATCGAATAAAAAAAAATTTTTTTTTTGAATATCAAAAGTATTGTTCGCATCGCCAAAAACTAACTTGGAATGGTTCTTTTTTAACCCGTGGCAAAAAAAAGCGCATCCAAACAAAAAAGTCTCCAACCAAATAACGTCGATCGCATGCGAAATGACACTTGACTAAACGACGTGCCAATAATTTCATTAACCATCATTGGTACGCGGCAGTGGCATTTTTTTAACGCCAAAAGTCGCCTCGAATTTTTTTTGGTATTGGTTGGCTCTCGACTGACGCACACTTGGCTTATGAATAAAACCAAAAGTAATAAATTTAATAAAAAAATGGAATGTTAAATAGAAGAGAAAGAAAATGAAAACGAGCCGAGAAAAAACCGTAAAATGATAGAATTAAACGACACCATGTAAATCATAACATTCGTCAAAGTGCCATGAGCTTGGCTTACGTACCGTTGGTATTTTCCTGTATTTTTTTTTCTTTTTTTTCTTTTTCTTTTTTTCGTGTTCGTCGAAGTAAAACTTCATGTCTTGCATTTTTACGTAATAAGATTTTGTCACACATGAAGGGGGGTTATGATATTCAATCATTATTAGTATGTTTGCAATGGTACAAAAAAAATATATATACTATAAATGTAAAAATACATTTTCTGAACACTTCTGCGATTTTCTTGCCTTGAAGTTTTAGGAATTTAAGGTAAATTTGCTAAACCAAAAATTTATAAATTTTTATTATTGACACTTTTATAAATAAATTCTAATCCCTGAAAATTATTCAAATAATCTTTAATTTCGGGAAAAAAAGTTGATAGATGCGACATATTATTTATTGGATCAATGTATTTTATATTAAACATAATCAAATTATCGATACAACAACTTTTTCAATTGAAAATCATCATAGCATTAGTACCACAGTTACAATTACGCACTGAAAAATTAAGCATCATCCAAGCTTTGATTAATTATCATTTGAACATAAAATTTTTAGTTTTTTATCGCACAGTAATGAATTTATTCACAAATACTCGCATGAGTAAAAAATGTATATAAATTAACATTGAAAATGAAAACGTTTGAATTGGAAAGAAATCTTGATGCAGCTTCTTTTTCAATTTTAAATACTTTGACAAAAATTCGACTTCATCTTAATGGAGATAATGCAAAAAATTTTGTATCGTAAAATATCTCTATAACTGTAATAATTAAAAGCATAAAAGTAACTCTAAGATCTTTGTATAAACTTTATGAACAACAATTTTTTGAATTATCTATGTAGAAGATTCAAATAGTTTGAATCATGAAAAGTATCAATAAATTCATATTTAAAAATATATTTAGTGCATTTACAGTAAACATAAAATAATTATAAATTCATGAATAAAAATGAAATGGATTATAAATTCATATATATAATTATATTTACATAAATAAAAAAAATTATCATAAAAGTATGTTACAGAATATTATCAAATATGTTTTGGAAAGAAGGAAGGATGTTAACGGTTGTTTGTCGTTAGGGTTATTTTTGTTGGTAATATCAATGAAAATAGCTCTACGGGCAAACGGCTGTTAAATCTCCTTTCTTCGTTCCAAGTCACAATTTTACTGATAGTACTATGTAAATGTTATTATAATAAGATGATAAACATAAATAACATATTATATATTAATAATATATAAATAAACATTGTGAAGTTTCTCGGTACACAATTTTTTTATGAATCTTATTTTTTATGTTGTCGTAAAAAAGTCGACAAAATTATAATAACATGAATTTGGAAGTGAATATGTAATATGAAGTTTTACTTCTCCTGTTTGTCCTAACAGACTCTATTATTATGATTTTCTCCTTTTTTTTATTTTCATTGTTCAATTTTTTCTCCGTTTTCCGTTCTTGTCATTCTCCTTTTATTGCATTCGCAAGACTTGAAGTAAAATTGTCGTAAGAGTATCACTCGGGTAATGGTAGATATTTGATTACGATAATCGGTGGTAACGGTGGATCTCGAAATGTCGGTAAAAGGCTCGTCGTTTTCGCTCATTCGCCCGTTGCATAATGACATTGATTGTCTGTTCGGTGTCCGATGGTATAGCTTATGAAGACAACTTTTCGCGCGTTACTAGGAGGAAAAACGGCCATTCAATAGCACTTTTGTTTCAATAACAGACATTTTGATTTCGCGACGCGAGAGGGAAAACGATCGGGGTTTTTTTCGAAAACAAGAACGTGGTTCCTGTGAGCATGAAAACATTTTCAAAATACTTAGGGCAAAGTTTTTGTGTTTTTATTATTTTTTTTTTTTTTTGTAGTTTCAGTTTTAGAGATGTAGAGTTATTTTTATTAAATTTTTATGAGATAATTTTACTTGAAAGTTGCCGTTGTAAAAAAAATTTTTTTTCAATTTATGTTGGAATAGTATTTGAGACAATGAGATTTTTTCATTGTTTCGAGAGACTCCCAACTACCGAATGCCGTAAGTTTGGTGTGAAATTTTAGGATAATTCTGCATTTGCCTTTTTTAACAAAATTCAAAATAAAAAATGAAAATTAAATTAAAAAACATGTATAAAACCAAAAATTTACCAAAATTTCCTGCATATTTTTTTGAGGCCAAAAGTCCAATGCCTTTTTTCGTAATATTATAAATCTAAAAAGATATTTGAGTGACAAGTTTCATCCAAGCAGATATGTTTCATTTTGAAATTCAATAACTTTTGCGATTTTGAGTTTTGTGAAAAGTGGCAAAAGACCTTTCGACTCAGAAAAATATGTAAAAAATTTCGGTAAATTTCGATCCGTAGTTCCTTCTATCCCCACATTCTCTAAGGAGCACGTTTTTTAGTTATACTTGACGCTCGAATATCTTGTTTGATTTTGAATTTCGTAAAAAATTTTAAAGGGAAAATCGTCTTAGAATTTTACGAGCAACTTATGGTTTTCCGTAGTTGCGACTCTACAATAATACCCTTTATGGTATATAAGATTGTTTAATTGTTTATTTATTTTTGTAATCGAGTATGATAACAAATTAATTTTTAAAAAAGTTTTCTTTCCAGTCAATTTTTCATGATTGATTGAGTATAATTATCTAAATTTTTTACTTTTTTTCTTCATTCTTATGTTTCACACTAAGAATTCGATTTCTTATATTGTGAGATTTCTACAATTTTTATCACTTGATTTTTTTTTCGTGTTCTCAGTGAAGTTTTCTCATAAAATTCAACATTGATCACCCTCAATTTTTTGTAAATATTAATTTGTAGATGAAGTGAATTAGTTTTATAAAGTAAAGATGTAATCAAAGGATAAAGTAAATATTAACATAAGTAAAGATGCTGATTATTTGATTAAGAGGGTAGTTAAGTAGAGATGGCCTTTTTTGGAAACATTGTTTTCCCATGACTATTGATGTAACATTTTGGATTTTTTAAAAAGTTTTTATCGACTTCCAGTCAAATATCATAACTTATTTGAGTTATTCGACGTTTGGATTCTTTTTTGAGTTCTTCTCAAGATCTTTTATATACAGGGTGTCACAGGGTAAGTTGAGCAGCCGGAAAACTAAGAATCCTCCGAAAATTCTAAGACGAAAGTTTTTTAGCCATTTTTCACAAAACTCAAAAATAAAAAAGTTATTCAAGTTTGAAATTTGACCAATAAACGCGCTCTTACGAGGAGTGGGTATAAAAACCACGGACCAAACTTCACCCAAATTTTCTGCATATTTTTCTGAGTTGAAAAGTCCTTTACAGTTTTTCAAGAAACTTACAATCAAAAAAGATATTCGAGTTAAAAGTTTCGACCAATCAGATTTCTCAGATTTAAAACTCGAATATCTTTTTTGATTTTGAGTTTTTTGAAAAACTGCACAGGACTTTTCTACTCAGAAAAATATGCAGAAAATTTAGATGAAGTTTGGTCCATGGTTTTTATCCCCACTCCTCGTAAGAGCGCGTTTATTGGTCAAATTTCAAAGTTGAATAACTTTTTTATTATTGAGTTTTGTGAAAAATGGCTAAGGAACTTTCGTCTTAGAATTTTGCGAAAATTCTGAGTTTTCCGGCCGCTCAACTTACCCTGTGAAACCCTGTATATACATATATATTAGGGTGGTCCTTATTTGGGCAAAGTTAGAAAATTTTACAGGACAGGCCGAAAAATTAATCAATGCATTAAAAAAAATTTCCCACATAGTTTCAATAAAATAGAACTTTATTAACATGTGCCTCTAGGTAACTGAAATTTTAAATGGGAAATATATGTATTTTTTTTTCTTCACCAAAATGAATAAATATTTTTTTTGGCCCACAAGAATACGTTAAAAAAATTGAAACTTTGCTTTTATTATTTTACGCGATGTCAAGTTTCAATTGTAATTTTTCTAGACACTTCCGAAAATTCTTTCCCTACTTTCAAGCCAAGCAAATATGGCTCAGTCACACAATATCCTAAAGACGGCTATAATATCGTGAAAAAAGACAAATGTCAACAAAGAGTTGATTCCTGAAGATTTTGGTGCACCTTATCCGAATATGAAATCAGGTTTTGAAAACTAATTGTAATTGTAAACAAAAACAAAAAATCAATATGCAATCAGTTATATTTAAAACTCATTGCAGTTCGAAACGATTGCTGCCAATGAACAAAAACGGTTTTGCAAATAACTCTTTTCTTCTTATAGAACATAAAATCACAGGAATCATGAATAGGAAGTTTTTTTTATATTAGCTGTTTTAGACAAGCAGTTAAAAAAAAACCTGTAAAAATTTTAAATTCCAAGAGTGCAAAAACATCGATTCTATTCACTTTTGTACCAATTAGATTCTATCGGCACCAATCTCCTTGATCAACAAAGAAGTGATAACTAATTGTTTGTTATAGTAAAAACATTGTGCTTAGGCAATGAAAAGTAATATTTATTGTTAATTGGCGAACTTTTATGGCTTTGTTGCCGCAGTTCAATATGAAAGTATATAAATTATAATTTGTTTGTTTGTTAATATATACATTGAACATTACAGTTAATGTAGTCGTATAAGTTCACCGAAATGACCTCTAGAAAACATTAATAAAATCAAATGAAACGCTATAAACTTTATCTTTATGGGAATTCAGTAATTAATTATAGTAATCTCTGTTACTAAGTTAGAGCATTCTTAATAAAAATGCCCATACTCACAATAATGCAAATAACCATAGTTATCCAATGTAAATATTTTAATAAATAAATTACTATTGAGTAATAATCTTTTTTGTAATGTAAAAATTGCAAATAAAATCCACATTCATTTATTCTGATAACGTGAATATATAACATTCAAAATGTTCTTGTATCAAAAACCTTATATTACTTTTTTGTATAATTTTACATTGTATATCATGTTGATAACAAACAATTTCAAGTAATGATTTACATTTCTTTATTAATCCAGGAGTTAAGGGCAAAAATATAATATTCGACATAATATTATATCGTTGGCTGGCAGTGATCGAAATTAACCATATCTGTAAATGAAGTATTATTTAGACTTTTTTTGCATATTCGGTATTTTTGAACTCGCAAGAACCAACGTTTGGGAAACACGAAATTTGGAGAACCACCAGAAAGCGATTAAAGTAATGCCATGAAGCATGATAATCTGTCGATAATTATTATGGACAATGATTTCGATCTATATGTACATTGCAGATATACATACAGTCACAGACATATGTACAATCGTTTTCTTATACCTTTGCATTCTTGCAATTAGCTATTGATGAGTATTTAAATAGCTTGATGATCTGGTCCGTAGTTTCATTGTGGTAGATATCTATATATTGTTTACATTCTCGTTGACGAGAAATACATCTTAGCAAATAAAAATTTACCTTACATATTTTACACAGTAATAAGATATGGCCGACAAAGTGTCGATCGTTCGAGACGGTTTCGTTACTTTTCGTTCGTTTTTCATTACTTTTTTTTTTTATTTTTTCATTTTTCCATTTTTTTTTTGTTTTGATTTTTTGGATAGTCTTTGCTAGAAAATCCAGGTTCGCGAGGAACAACGCCGTTGTTCCTCGTGAAAATATGGATTTTGAAAAAAAGAAAATCTCGTATTTACGAAAAAGATATTGTGGAAAAAACAATAAGTTGCATAGCTTTTTTCGTTTTGCCAATTATTCAGCAACAGGAACAGGACCCCACCAATTTGTACATTGCCAATCTACCACTGAACTTTAAGGAGAACGACGTAGAAACTCTACTCGCTCAGTACGGTCAAGTCATTTCCACGCGCATACTTCGCGACACTCAGGGTCAAAGCAAAGGTGTCGGATTCGCTAGGTACGTTGGTTTTTCGTTCCACGTTTTTGTGTGAAATGTTTATAATTCGGTATTTTATAGAATTCTTAGATGATGATTTGATTTTATATCAAACTACTTCACTAACGTTGTTCTACTTTGTATGGTTTATACAGGGTGTACCAAAATCCCCGTACCAAAAAAATCCAATATTCCTTTTCGAATTTCAAGTTGAAAAGCCCTTTGCCACTTTTTAAAAAACTCAAAATTAAAAAAGATATTCAAGTTTGAAATTAAAACAGTAAGTGTGCTCTTACGAGGAGTGGAGATAAAAACCACGTACCAAAATTTACTTACATTTTCTTCATATTTTTCTGAGTCGAAAAGTCCTTTGCGACTTTTCGCAAAACTTAAAATGAAGAAAGATATTTGAGTGAGAAGTTTCAAGCAATCAGATTTCTCAGATTTCAAACTTGAATATCTATTTTTGGTTTTGAGTTTTGTGACAAGTGGCAAAGGACTTTTCGACTCAGAAAAATATGAAGTAAATTCGGTTAAAGTTTAGTTCGTGGTTTTCATCCTTACTTGTCGAAAAAGTGCATTTATTGTTTAAATTTCAAACTTGAATAACTTTTTTACTTTTGAGTTTTGTAAAAAGTGGCAAAAGACTTTTCGACTTGAAATTCAAAAAGGAAAATTGCATTTCTTTTCGGTACGGTGATTTTGGTACACCCTGTATATTTCAAAATTTGAAAAGTGAATAATGAAAAGTTATTATTGATTTTCGTACCGGATTGTTCTTATTTCTTTCAATGCATCGACAATATTTCGACTCTATTCAAATTCTAATCAATAACTATTACACATTTTCAATACAAATATAACATTGAACTTGAAGTATTTACCATAATTTCAAACTTAAGTCTTATCAATTATAGCATCATGTTGTTATGCCTGAACATTGGAAAATTTTCAATTATATGTATAATCAAAAATTAGAATACATGAAAAACACTCAAAAAAATAGTATGAATAATAAATGAAAATATTGAAAAATACTCTTAGGAATGAATATCATAAGAACGGAAATTTATAATTAAATGTCAAAATTACATTGATAGTTTAATTTTCTATCGAAATTTGTTACATTCCTATTAAAACTGATGAAAGATCTAAACTATCTTCAACAGGATATGTAAAATTTTCCATACTGATGTTGTATGTTTAAATACGTGTATAAGGCTACATGATAGTTTTTAAATTTAATATGATTTTTTTAATATTTCACGAGACAGTGTTGTAAAAAGTGACATAATAAATTAAAAATTTCCCGCTATAATACACCGCTCCATGCTAAGGAGCTCTTCGCTCTTGCAAGAGGACTGAAACTCCTGCGCGTAATATACATACACGTAGAATACTCGACACGAAGGGCTAGTGTCGAGTCATCACATACTTAACCGATTCAGAAAGGCTGATTATCTTACCGGAAACTTAGGCAAAGGCACAGAAAGTATGTACTGTAACGTAGAACTACGTCAATCAGTGACAAGTTTCATCTTAAGGGGGGAAATCACTATAGACGCGCTAAATCGTCAGTCAAATTTGTTCGTGGTTTGAAAAAAAAACATCAATGTTATGTGCGAGAAAATTTTATTAGAGGCACAGCTACATATAAAAAATAGGTATATAAAAAAAAGGTTTTTCCGTGAAATTCGGATCCAGGCGTCGTACACCATCACGCAAAGTCAATGCTGCGCTCGTCGAAGAGACAAACGGTGTGAGTGGTGTGACACACAGGCCGTCAGGAAATGCTCCAATAACAAAAAGTGAAAACATTATTTTCTGAAAATTTTAGTGAAAAATGAAAAAAAAAACGTGTTTTTTTCGCTTTATTTTTAGAAAAAAATAATTAGAAAAAAAACTTTTTTTTTTACTTTTCGTCAAGTACTAGAGAAACGTGTTTCCTACAACTAAAAAAAAAAAATATGAAAATCGAAAGAGTAGTTTTACCGCAATGTGTCACACCGTTTCAAAAATATAGTTTTTCGTAATCGGGAGCTAGAGCCAATTTTGGCGAAGCCGTACGTTTTTGCCCGAGCCGGAGGCGAGGGTCAAAATAGGATGAGCCAAAATTGGCGATAGCTTACGATTGCGAACAATATTTTTTTATCACGATAGCCTCAAAGTCACGTCAAAATGTCAGTTTTGAGGTTAGAGTGATGAAAAGGGTTTTTTTTAACTCACCGTAAAGTATAGTCAATCGGCAATACGAGGCGCGTTCATTAGTTCTTCCGATTCTTCAGATAACTGATTCTTTTCGATTCTTTTAAGAGTTTTATCGATGTCTCAATGAAAAGAGATTGAGAACTCAAGCGCGTCGAAAATGACTTACCTGCAGCGCGCTAGAAAGTAATTCGTCAATCCCTCAGTTTTCGAATTTTCGGTCGAATATTTTACAAGGATACTTTTGAAGAGTTATAGAATACATTTATGCAACAAAAAAAAAATGTTTTTTTTCGAACAATCTATAGTGGTTTCCCCCCGTAATAACTACTCACACTTATTAAAACATTCATTTATATGAACTTGAAATCGCTATTTAAATATTATTAACTACTGTTTCAAATTATATGTTCGGAACTGTTCGGGTATATTCGGAGGTGTTAAGTTATATTCAGGTATGTTCGGAATTGTTCGGGGGTGTTGGAAAATATTCAGGATGTTTTCGGCTATGTTCAGAAGGGTTTGTGTATGTTTGGTAATGTTAGAAATTTTTATGGTTTGTTCGGAAATATTCGATATATGTTCTCGGGTATTTTCGAGAATATTAAGATATGTTCTCATGTATGTTTAGGTATGCTCGGGAATGTTCGGATTTGTTCGCGGTTGTTCGGAAGTGAAACATCCGAACAACAGGAATATTATATATATAGATACTAGATACAGATACTCGAACTAACTTGCAGAAGTGAACAGAGATAGGCAGAAACGAGCAGAATTAGGCAGGAGAGTAGTATAGATATACTGGTTCTGGCCCTAGAGCAGAGTAGTATGACTAGAGCACTGTATTATATAGGTATTATCGCCCTCCATTTTGTGTCCCGCCAGCTGTCGTCAGTGTACACAGCTCATATGTAAACAGAGCAAGTAAGTACGTTTTTTACATTTTTTTTTATTTGAAGTGTTAAAAAAGTATGGGGGTCACTCGGGGAATGTAATTTAAAGATTTTTTTATGTATTTTCATTGAGTTTTTTCGCTCGCGAGTGTACAATATATCTAAATGCCTCTAAAATTGGACGAGCTGTCAATTCGAAAGTGGCATTCGTGTTTACACTATTTTATCGGATAAATTGAATATTTCTCAATACCCTGGTATAATTTTTGGAAAAAAAAATAATTAAATTTGTCGTCAAATGAAAACTAGTTCCCCCCCAAAAAACTGTTTTTTTTTTTGTACTTATCCCACATATTAATCAGGTTGGCAAATATTGAAATGTCTACTGTGAATCTGAAAAATCGCAAAATCATGAACAATCGCCAGAGAAATGAGGTGATTTTATATTTTATTCTATTTGATGATGTGATTTTATATTTCTGTAATTTTTTTTTACATACATTCACATTAACATATGAAACTCGTATTTTTCGTTGCAGATACACGAAAATAATGAACTTTTAACATCTGTGATTAACTAATCTACAGAAAGGAAATTCTCAAAAATGGGTATTTAAAATTAGTTGACGCTTTAATTCGCGAAGTTTGTATCCAGTTTCCTGCATGTTGCAATGGTTGTAACGTGAAACACAGAATTGTAAAACATTTCTTTACTGTTCGTGCATTTTGTGTAAAGAATTTTGTTGAAAACAGTAAAAAAATTAAAATGGTATATGGAACAGCATCTGCCAAAAAGCGAAAAAATTATATGTAGATCACAGTGATTTCTAAGTAAGAATGTGTGAAATAAAATGAATTTTTTTACGACAATCTAAGCCTTTTATTGATGTTGGACCTTATGTTTCCATTGTAATTAGTACTTTATATAAAAGACATATTTCCCGTACAGCAGAAAATCCTCAAAAGTCCCACGGAACTTAGTTGGAGGTCCTACGAATTTCTGACGAATCTTCGATTAGCTTCTAATGATATACTTTTTTAGACCCGTAGGGACTCTATGGGAGTTCAAACAAGTTTAAAACTCCAACGGAGTCCTGACGGGTCTAAAAAAGTATGAAATTAGGAAGCTAATCGAAGTTCTGTCGAAACTTGGTAGGACCTCCCATAAAGTTCCGTAGGACTTTCGAGAATTTTTCTGCTGTATGGGTTGATGTGACAAATTTAAGCATGATCAAATCATATTTTGATCGAAACAAATTTATAATTATTGTTGTAGCAACTAGTTATTTGATTGCATAATTAAATTAGCAAACGTAGTTGTCGCGAATTTTTTGTTGCCTCAACGTTGATGTATTTTCAAAAGTGACAAGACATACATTGCAAATTAGATGTACAATGTACAAATCACTTCCAAGGTAAACATGAAAACATACTAACAAAATAGCGAGTTACATTCACAATAACCATGCAATACATTTTTTATCACATATTACATAAACTATGGACATTAATTCCAAAATGTATTCACGTAAATATTGAAGTTGAAAAATCACAACAGATAATTAAAAAAAATCATATTAAATAACTGATCACAAAAAAAGCATTACTATTTTCTCTTTCATCTACTACACAATTTATTGGTTAAATCTCACATCGGGAAATATTTTCAACAGTTATTATTTTGTAACCGGGAAAAATTAGTTGATGCAGTAAAATAGATATTTATGCTACAAGGGAGAAAAAGGATGATTCCAAAGAGTGCAAAGTTTGGGCACGAGCGGAGCGAGTGCGCAATTGCACTCGTTGGAATCATCCTTTTTGTCTCGTGTAGCATACAATATTTTTTTACCATGCATGTGTAAAAGTGGCCACTTCATTTCTATGGAACGCAGGAACGAAATCCTCTTTTTGGAGTACTTGGAAATCAGTGGGAGTTATCAATAAAACTCTAGGGAAATATTCATAAATCTCGGATCACAGGGAAGAAACTTGCCTGATCCGTGATTAATGAATGTTTCCCAGGGTTTTTGTTGATATTTCCTGCTGATTTCCTAGTACCCCAAAAAGAG
>JAPYZL010029436.1:0-13707 GCA_030522825.1 Platygaster orseoliae | reverse complement strand
CAAATTGTTAATTTCACAAATATTTCGAAAAAATCTCTAAATCACTATCAACTTGTGTTTATTCAGCATGAATTCTCCAGGTGACCACTAGAATTTTTCATGCTATTTGAAATTTCAGTTACATCATGAATATTAGATATATGTATGTAGAAATAAATCGACACTTATATGACTCTCACTTCTGATTCTCTAGTCGATTTATTTCCTAGACAAGTACTTCATTCATTAGAAAGTCAAGAATAAGACCTTATTGTGTTGAAGGTTCCCTAGTGATTTTAATTTTTATTAAAAAAAGCGAAATTTTTATAAAAAACAGAAGTTTTTTATAAAAATTTCGTTTTTTATGAAGTCGACCTTATAAATTTTTATGAAAAAAAATTTTTTTTATAAAGTGACCTAATAAAAATTTTTCAATTTTATAAAAAATTTTCAGTATTTTCCAAGTTTTTTTATAAGGATTGAAACCACCAGGGTTCACTTGATGAAAACTATAAAGATCATTTAGAAACACAATAATCTTTTTGATTTTCTATTTAACAAAGATTAATATTGCCCGTATGAGTATTTAAATTTTAAGCATTACACATTTTTTGATTTTCTATTTAACAAAGATTAATATTGCCCGTATGAGTATTTAAATTTTAAGCATTACACATTTTCAACAACACTGATATACATGAACTTTATTATAGTTTTCAGAGTAAACGATATTACTCTGAGGTTCTACAATCTAGAATTAATTAGGTTTTTTTGATTCTCGACTTTCTGTACTAATAGATATTTAAGTACTCTACAATCCAAAAATTTCTATAGTTGAGGAGTAATCGGAATTACTAGATTTTTCTGAATTCGTTAATTCTCTAGATTCCCAAACTTCTCAGGATTTTCGAAACTATCAAGATTCCTGAAAATTCTCGTGACTACTCAAATTTTCAAAATTTTTCGGGGTTCCCTGAACTTTTCAAAGATTTGTCGGATTTTTCGGGATTTCCTGGTATTTTCGGGATTTCCCGACATTTTCGGGATTTCCCGAAAAACTCGGGATCTGTCCCGACCCCATCAAAAATTTCCTGACCCATCCCGACTCGTGAAATTCTTTATCCCGCACACCTCTAGCAAAATTTACATGAAATTAGTATCATTATTTTTAAATTTTATTAGTATAATAAATTATGTCGTAACATTTATTTATTTTCTGCTATTATATATATGTTTTCTGATACTGTGAATTTCTATATACACCAAGAGAAAAATCTAGTAGTTTTTTACTGAAAAATATAGTAATGGAGAATCAAAATGAAATAATAGTAGATTTTACTGTATACAATATTGTATTATTCAAAATATTCGTATTGTAGTGATCGACATATACTATAGTAGTTGTAATTGTTTACACTGAAACTCATATATGTATGGTAATATTTATGAAAAAACGTAGAAATTATGATTACATAAGGTAATTTTCATATCTTGTATAATGAGAACTGTTATTTGCTAAAATAAAAAGTACAATATGTTTGGTAATATATCTTATTTGACGATTTACTCAACTGCATGGTAGAAATAAATATATGTACGGCTTAATTAATAATAATAATAATAATAATAATAATAATAATAATAATAATAATGATGATGATGATGATGATGATGATGATGATGATGGTGATGATGATAATGATGATGATAATAATAATAATAATAATAATAATAATAATAATAATAATAATAATAATAATAATAATAATATATGAATGGCATGAAAAATTAAAATATTCTTGTAGATTTTCTTAGAACATAGCAAATTTTCCAATATTTATAGTACAAATTACTAAGTTGTTTTCTCAGTGTATGTGCTATTTCAATACAAATTGACAGACGAATTTTTTTGGTAGCAGAAGCTTATTTTTTTGTTGCCTCAGCACAATTACTGTGAAATGGAATTTTATACAAAAATATTGTTGTGCTGTTGCAACAACAAAGATTTATTGGGGCAACAAAAAAATAAGTTACTGTTGTACAAAAAAAATTCATTTTGTCAAGTGGTGTTGAAACAAAACATCTTTTTGCTGTTACAGCAAATCTTTTTTTTCGTCCAGATTTCAAATATTTCATAAGTTTCTAGAATTTTTTATCTGTTGTATGTTATTCATTAGTTTTGTAGCATTCTCTAGTATTTTTATATTTTTCTTATATTCCTGTAGATTGATGTCTAAATTTCTGGAATTCGTTGCTATAGTATTGGAAATTTCATAGATTTTTAGTATCTCATTGTAGATCAAAATCATAATATATGAAACATTAAAATTATTTCGTATATTTTCCTAAAATACAGTAATTATTTCAATATTTTTACTACAAACAGCTAGGTATTTTACTAAAAAATAAAGTAGTGAGGGATTAAGATAAAATATAGTAAATTTTACTATATACAGTATTATATTATTCAAAATATTCGTATTGTAGTGATTGACATATAGTATAGTAGTTGTAATTGTTTATAGTGAAACTTATACATGTATACATAGTAATATTTATGAAAAAAAGTAAAAGTTATGATCATGTAAGGTAATTTCCTATATTTGATATTTTAAGAAATGTTGTTTACTAAAGTAAAAAGTACAAAATGTTTAGTATCTTTTTTTTATTTTATGTTTTACTAAATTGCATGGCAGAAATAAATATATTTATGGCTAAAGTAGTATAATATATGAATTATAAAAAAAAAAAAAATTTGTAACTTTTCAGAAAATATAGTAATTTCTCCAATATTTACAGTACAAATTACTAGATTTTTTCTCAGTGTATGTGCTGTTTCAATATAAATTGACACACAAATTTTCTTTGTTGCCTCAACAAATCTTTTTTGCTGCTAGAGCACAATTACTATGCGATGGAATTTTACGCAAAAATTGTTGTATTCTGCGGCAACAACAAAGATCTATTGGGGAAACAAAAAAATAAGTTACTTTTGCGAAAAAAATTCGTTCTATCAAGTTGTGTTAAAACAAAACATCTTTTTGATGTTACAGCAAATCCTTTATTTCCGTACAGATTTTAAATATTTCATATGTTTCTAGAATTCATCTATTGTATGTTATTTATTAGATTTTGTAGCATTTTATAGTATTTTTATAGCATTCTTATATTTCTATGGATCGCTTTCTAAATTTCTGGAATTCGATGCTATAGTATTTAAAATTTTATCGACTTTGAGTATCTATTTCTAAATCAAAATCAAAATATATGAAAAATTTAAATAACTCGCATTTACAATGTTTTTCAAAGTATTTTTAATGCTCATTATTTAATATTCTCAGTTTGCATAATAATTTGATTAAACAGAAAAAATAGGAAGTGGATAATAGGAGACATTGGCAAGTTTGGGATTTTCTTTAGAAGGAAGATTTTATTATTATTTATAGTAGTTTTTTGGCAATCATCTGGGCATTTTAGAAAATAGTTTTGATTTTGAATGTTTTTGAGAGTTAAAAAAATTTCGTAAATTCTACAAGTTTCGTACAATTTTTATAATTTTCTAGAAATTCCTTAAATTAACGAAAAATTCGAAATAATTTTCACTTCAAGGAGTCGAATTTGTAGAAATTTCTTAATACATCTTAAAATATTTCATTTTCTTGGACTGACAATAATAATTCTAAATTTGGTTTACCTGATATTCATTTTCAGTACAAGTTTTCTTGAATTTAACCTTAATTTTAGTCATTTTATAAAATTTTTTAGGGAACACAACATATTTAAAAAAAATTTCGGTCGTTCTTTACACTTTTATACATTCATAAAAGTTTGAAAAAATATCATGAAATCTTTGAAATTATTCCCTTACAAATCTTGTCAAAGAATTCAAACAGTTTCAAAAACTTATATAGAATTTTCGTAGAATCATTTACAACTTCTTCAAATTCTTGAATTTCGATAAAAAGTTTTAAAATAACTTTCATAAGCAAAAAATTAAATTTTTTCTATCATACCTATTATACAACAACCATTTTTTGCATAAAACTTACAATTGCTGTAAAAAATACTGAATTTAATAAATTAGAGGACATGAAATCTAGATACGAAACCCAAACTAACTCATATCTTCATACAGGTACTTAGTTTGCATATTTTAGGAAAATGCACTAACAAAAGGATTCCAAAGTTTCGTTTCCCTGAGTTACTTTTCCCAACGTAACAAAATCAACAATATCTCGCTCATTGGGCAACGTTTGAGCGTACTGAAACGAGCTCGTTGCGCAATTAATTGCTCGTCGTTTTCCAGCGATTCTTTCTTAGTTCAAAGGCATTTGTGAAATTTGGTGGGAAATCATTACGCAGTCTGGCCTCGGCAGGCATATCGCGATGCGCGAGCTTTTAAGAAAGGATCGCAGTGAAATTCGAAAATTATGACAGAATAATGTGGTTTCCCCATAACTTCCATAACGAGCAATTTATACGCATATTCTCTACTTGGTATTGTATAAGTCACTAAAAAATTTTATGGAAATCTGAGGAAATCGTATTTTTGAGTTCCCTTTACAACATTTTTTTCAAACATTTCAAGCATTTATAATTATTATACGATTATATATTTGTTCTTATTGGCAATATTATTTCAGAAAAACTTCTTTGAAATTCTTCTACAAAAAAGAACGAATGAGTTATTGCAAATGTTATTTATAAATGAATTGAATCGTTTCAACAAATCACCTGCATAAAAATATGAGAGATGTTGTTATATTATAAATATGAAATTGTCACAAATTTGTAAAAATAAAAAAAATGTGATTGTAAAATTATTTTGGAACAATAAAACTTTTGAAACGTCGAATTTGAAATTTAGGTAGCTGATTGTAACTCAAATTATTTATTTGGTGAAATAATATCTGAGGAAATCGTTTTTTATTTCTATTTACAAAATTTGTTTAAACATTCATTACACGATTATATATTTCTTGTAATCAACAATATTATTTGAGAAAAATTACTCTGAAATTTTTCTAGAATAAAAAACAAATAATATATTGCCATTGTTATTTGTAAATAAATTAAATGCTTCCGAAAATTGCACTGATAAAAATTATGAGAGATGGTGGTATACTATAAATATGAAATTGACACAAATTTGGTGAATTCGTTAGTAAAAAAAAGTTATTGTATAATTATTTTGGAACAATAAAATTTTCGAAAAGTCGAATTTGAAATTTAGGTAGCTGATAGTAACTCAAATTATTTATTTGATGAAATAATATCTGAGGAAATCGTTTTTTTTATTTCTCTTTACAAAATTTTTTTAAACATTCATTACATGATTATATGTTACTTGTAATCGACAATATTTTTTGAGAAAAACTACTCTGAAATTTTTCTAGAATAAAGGACGAATAATATATAGCGATTGTTATTTATAAATAAATTAAATGCTTTCGACAAAAGCACTAACAATAAAAAATATGAGGGATAGTGATATAATATAAATTTGAAATCGACATAAATTTGATAAATTTGTTATAAAAAAATTGGTAATTGTATGATTATTTTGGAACAATAAAATTTTCGAAAAGTCGAATTTGAAATTTTGGTAGCTGATTGCGTAAGTCAAACTATTTATTTTTTTAAACGTGGCGTGGAACAGGAAAAGGGACTTAACCAAAATCATTTAGACACATTATCTGACTCAAGGGCATTAAAAACTAGGTCCAAACGAGTTTGGTCCTCATGTCACTTTTCTCGTCCCGTTCCACAATTAACATTTTTGAGTTCTGTTTACAAAATTTTCACAAACACGTATTTTAAAAATTTATTATACGATTAAATATTTATTGTTATCTACAATACTATTTGTAATAACAATTACAATTATTATTACATATTTTTAACATTTTCGTGAATTCTAGTTCTTTTTTCATGAATTAGGTACTGAGTTCAAGAATTTCTCAAAACAGATAAAAATTTCAAATTATAATTCTTTTGAAGCCACAATTACTGTAATTTTTGAGTTAGTGAAATTAAGAATCCTGTATTCTATTTAAATTCCAGAACTAACAGAAAACCATTTGTTACTTCCTCTAGATTTCAGTAAGTACATTTTTGATAATTTTCTCCTATTTTCATTATTTTAATAAACTGCATGGTAAAAATAAACATATTTATGATTAAATATACAATAGTGTATGAAAAATTAAAATAATATTATTCCCATTCGTATAGTACGAACTACTAGGTTTTTTTTTCAATGTATGTGCTGTTTCAATATAAATCGACAGACGAATTTTTTTTCTAGCAGTAGCTTTTTTTTGTTGCCTTAACAAATGTTTTTTGCTGCCAGAGCACAATTACTGTGCAATGGAATTTTATGCGAAAATTGTTGTGCTCTGGCAACAACAAAGATTTATTGGGACACAATAAAAAGTTACTGTTGCAAAAAAAATTTGTTCTGTCAAGTTGTGTTGAAACAACACATCTTTTTGCTGTTACAGCAAATCCTTTTTTTCAGTGCAGATTTTAAATATTTCATAGGTTTTTAGAATTAATTTATTGTATCTTATTTATTAATTTTGTAGCATTCTTTAGTATTTTTATAGCTTTCTTTTTCTTATACAGGGTTCGTTACGTTCCTCGTTATCCTCGTTAATCGTTACGTAATCACTACAAAAATGTGAAAAAATTACAGAAGGTAGAAAATTTAATCGATTTTGTTTATGGAATACAACATCTGACAAACGATGACCGTCTGCGGCTACACACAATTTCAAGCGGGAAATCCAATTTTCGATTACTTTTTTCGTCACATCTGGGGTAATTCTTGAAATTTCATCGCGAATCTGCTGTTTTAATTCTTCCAAGTTGTTTGGATGGTCAGAGTATACTTTCGACTTCAAATAACCCCACAAGAAAAAATCTGGAGCGGTCAGATCAGGCGAGCGAGGAGGAGGCCATTCGAAATATTCCTATTGTAGTGATTGGCATGTAGTATAGTAGTTGTAGCTGAACTATCTAGTGCATCGAGCTTCTCAACCCACATTGAGCACTACTCCCAAACTCTATGAAAATTGCAAGAATCAGCTTATTCCCCGATTTGCTGATTCTGAATCGTCGCCAGAGTGGGTGTCGGCTTCGCCATCGAGAAAGGGCATTCTCCATTGTGAGAGCTCACTCTCTGGGTCGCAGGTTATAATCTTGAGTTTAGAAAGTAACAGAGAACGTTCGTTGCTCCCTCCTTAATTCCTCCCACTATCGCACTTTTTCTTTCTATCTCTCTTTAATTTAAACACACTCACACATGCAATAAACATACATACACACACTTTCCTTTTACATGAGATCACGAAGCGTGATGGGAATCCGAATATCCCACCGGAGAAATTGGATAAAGGGCCGGCGTTTCGTATCGCTAATAGCTATCAAATCGTGCTCCTATATGCAACATTCGAATGAGTATTGTTTATTGGGATGCTGCGAAGGAATTCCCAAGGATAATTGCAGCTCTTTGCTCATTTTCCAGGCATTTGATTATACCAACGACATTTTTTATCGTCCCACCTCGTCTCGCGATTGTTCAAGAGTTTTTTTATATGTTTCAGGATATTCGTTAAGACGTGAAAAATATTATTTCATTGTTCAAAAGACGTGCTTGGTCAATTAGTCCATTGTGTGTGCTCGTGGAATGTTGAAGATTGGAGTTTTTGTTATTTTTTAGGTTTTTCCAGAGTGTCTTAGGATTTTTCATGAATTTATTTTAATTGGTTTGCGCATAATTTCTTATGTTTTATATGGTTCTTGAAGGCTTTGTGAAGTTCTCTATTGTTTTCAATTTTCAGATATCTCATTTTTTATTTATTTATTTATTTATTTTTTTTTTGTGATTTTTAGAGACAGTCAGTATTCATTGAATTAATTGTGTTTTGAGAAATGAACCAAAATATTGTAAAATGAGTCAAAATTGTCATTTTAACGGTGCATGGAAAAAATGTTATAGCAAAAATTACCGAAGATTCAGGATTCGCTGGACAACGGTGAAATTTTGTGATTTTTTCCCAAAAAATATAGTAATTTTTACCACATTTTTGGTAAGAAATCCTAAAATATGGTAGAAATTACTATATTTTTGGGGAAAAAGTGACAAAATTTCACCATTGTCCAGGGATTCCTGAATTGTTTGGTAATTTTTGCCAAAAAAATTTTTCCGTGTATATTTTGATGCCTTGGCGTGAAAACAATAACTAAAAGCGATTATAACATTAAAAAATTGACAAAATCATTTATAATTTAACCAAATCAATAAGTAAATGAATAAAAATCTTGAAGGACAGGCCAGATTATAAAATTATAATTCTCGAAACATTATTAACAATATGAATACAATTTTTAATTTATACTCTTTTACAACTAGCTTTCTAAAGTTTTCGATCATTTCCCAAAATTTACCAAAGTTTTCAATAATTTGCCATATTATTTTATGGTTTGTCACAAACGTCGATGATTTTTTCATGTTTTTTACTGTTTTACATTATTTTACAATAGGATTGTTCATAACTATCAATGATTTACTTATTGGAGTTTTTCACAATTTTCTTAACTTTAATATTTTATAGGATTTTTAATTAAAATAAATTTTAAAAAATTTTGAATTGTTCCCTATGGGTATTATCAGTGACTTTTTTTTAAATTTATAACTATTCAAAGTGATTGCTCATAATTTCTTAGATTTTTATGTTTTTCAATGATGCTCTAAATTTCCTACAATTCCCATAATTTGCTATAACTTTTCATGAATTCCAATCATAAATATTTCCAAACTTCAAAAAAATCTGTATCTGATATTTTTAGAATTAATACTGATGTATGTCATTTTTTTTATTAAAATGTAACAGCATTAGCTAATTTTCAATAATTTTTTATAAATTGATACATCAATAGTTGACTTAAATGCAATTTCCCGAATCAAAAAAAATTACCATCATTTTTTGTCAGGGGCAGATCCAAAAAATTATTTCGGGAGGGGTTTTCAGAATTTTAAAGTTCACGACCTTTTTTTTGATTTGTCGGAAATAAAAAATTGGTGACATTTTTTTATTTTTAGATTTGTTATTTGTTATGCAAGGAAAAATTTGATTAACAGGAATTATTAAACTTTTTTTTTTTTTTTTTTTTTTTTGAGAAATTTAAGGACACTCAAAATTTCGGGGAGGGGGGTCTGGATCCCGCAGACCACCCCCCTGGATCCGTCCCTGTTTTTTGTTATTTTAATTCGGATTTTTTAATATTTAAAATTATTAATTTTTATTTAATTACATATAATTAATTTTATTTAAAAAAATATTATTCCTACATCTTTTAAATGAATTGAACTTTTTAAATTAAAAAAACAAAAAATTTTACTGCTCTTAATACGAAGAAATGCATAAAATATTGAACATGAATTTCGATCGAGTTTGAAAAATATATTCGAAAAATTCTAAATATCATATTCAGCGTTAAAAAACATTATTTTCGAATAATTTTATTTCGGTTTTTAAAGTGTCAAATTTAAAAATTCTACTGAGTTGAAATCAACATTTTTTCTTTTGAAAAGACTGTCATCTAAGTACCTAATATTTCAGTTTTTTTTGACATTGCTTTATCACAATAAAAATTTCATTCTTTAATAATAAGTTTTTAAACACTTCACTATTTATGAATTTTGTATGCTAAATTACAGAGTATTGTTTATTTAAAGAAACATAATGTTCTCTGAAAATTCTTTATTCTAATAAAAAACCGAGAATTTGAAGTTAAATAATTTTATACAGTTCCAAATTTGGGAACCTTCTAATTCAAAAATCAAAATTTCCAACAACGTACAATTCAAAAAAATATAATCAACACTTTTTTATATTATTCAATTTAAATAAAAATCAACCAAATAGACAAACTTAGATGACTTTTTGAAATTTAACATTCAATTAATTCTTTAAGTTCACGATAAACAAAAATATTCAAAAAAAAATTTTACGAATAAGTCACAACCCTGATTAAAAAAAAACCATAAAATAATTTACTATTAAATTTTCCAGTTTCTAACGCAACTTTTAATTTTCCTATATAATTTTTAAATATTTAAAAATTTTCCAGTATTTTCTTGCATGACATACACTAAAAAATAATAACCCTTCATAAAAAGGAAGACGCAAACAACTACTTTTTGTAGAAATCTAAATAAAGAGAGAATGCAAAGTTGCTCAACTCTCGTTAGTCACTTCGTACACAAAGATGAATGATGTTTTCGCTTATTATATCTAATTTCAAACAACTCTTTTTGTGCTTCAAGTATGATAATCAAAACTCGAGAACCCAGTGTATATGCAAGAGAAAAATTAATAATCAAGTCGTCACAATAAAGCATTGCACAAAACTTGCTTGTTTAGCTAATTAGAAACTGAATACATGCTGAAAATTTGACGAATAGCAAATTTCACGTTTAATTATACGACAAAGCCGTTAACAAAGAGTCCTAAAAAATTTCAATTATTACCCAGGAAGAAATGAAACGACGTTTTTTTTTTACGAAACAAGTGAAAATGCGTTGAAAGTACATTCCTGTTGAAACAAAGAAACGTAAAAATAAAGTTGCCTTTTGTTGCATAATTCAATGGTGAATGTTGCGAATCCACGAAATGAGGTTATATGTCCTCTTTTTATGGACTAATGAAGGTCATCAGTATTGAAAAGAATGTGGAACTACTAGAACTGAAAATTCTAAATGGCTTTGCTGTTCATGCCTTTTTCGCCGTGTTTTAACTCAAATTCCAGCATTGGTAACAAAAAGTAGGATACCTATTCTAATCCTAGAACAACTTTTTGAGATGTCTTCTTTTAAATTTGTAACTTCATACTACCAGATCATTAGTTTCAAACTGGTTCAGAAAAACTAATTAAAGTTATTTAAAAAAAACGTCTGTATTTTACCTTCACATTGTAAAACACTCCCCGATGGAGTTAACATCAGACCATTCCAACTACTGACTATTCATCTTCATTGAAGCGTGAAAAGTGCGACCCGGCAAAATAAAAATGAGAAACAATAACCTTTTCACGACGCTCTTCATGTCGAGTTGTATAAACGATTACAAAACTCATTTCAACGAACCGAAGGGACGCTTCAGTAAATACTCAGACGGAAATCAAGGAAGATTGAGACTAGCAGTTCTATTGAATTTTTTCTCAAGTTCAATTTGTAGAGACAAAGCAACTTTTCTCATATCAAGAGAAGTGAGCAATGTAGAGCAGTTTTTTACGTTTTAAATATACAAATCACGTCGTTTGAAGAACGTAATGGATCAAAAAAAATTCGATAATAAATTCAAATCCTAACAAAAATAATGAAGTTATCGAATTACAGTAGTACAAATCTTCGATTCCCTCAATACCACAAAAACAAACACATTTTTTCCCAACGTGGCGGAAAACCAGAAAAAACTGAAACGACCACATTCTTGCCTGGCATTGATACCATCGAAGGTGTCATTGAAAATCGCGTTTTTCAGTCTTGACAAGCTTGATAAGTGGTAATGATACGCATTATCCGTCTCTCGCGGTTTCTTCCACGAGCGCAATTTTTGTAACGTTTCGTAACCCTCCCAGTATCGGAAAACGCGGTCCATCTGCTCAATTGAACAAAGCCATTAGAAGCGTTGTTATGATCCATCAGTTATTCATACAGCCCCAAGTACGTATCTCTTGCGACCGAGATTGTTCAACGAGCAATTACCACTTCACTGTACCCAATTTTGTCGTTCTTCGCATGAGAAAAAAAAATGTATATCATTTTTTTCCATGCCAAATCAGTAAACTGGTTTTTATCATCATAATAATTTATTAAACCGATCTCGACTGTAAAGTAAGCCAGAACCTGCCTACCTGCCCTACTCCAAACCCTTCAACCCCCAGTAAAATGGTTTTCATTATCTTTACAACTTCTTAAACCAATCCCCGCTCTAAAGTGAGCTAGAACCTGCCTAGCTGCCCTACTCCAAACCCTTCAACCCTCAGTAAAATCAACTCAAAAATCAATACTTCCACATAGTTCTATTCGAATTAGAAACGATTTCACCATTTCAGATTTAGAAAGTGACATAAAAACCCGAGAAAACATTGGTCGGTAATAAATAGTACTCTTGGTGCTCAGCACTTTGAATTGCAGAATGAAAAAATTAAACGCAAAATGTACGCAACAATGTTTAACATCGACCATGCATGAATAATTTATACGTATTTTCACGGCTTTGCGTACATTGGAAAACAAATTACTGAGGTTCTTGAAAAGAAAAACATAGTCAATTATAAATCGATATGTATTGCGTGTCTATGTCGAGTTTGCATAATATCAAAGACGACACGCGTCGTTAATGCGTGCCGCGAATTAAACGCGCGTCGAATGTAACACTACGGTGGGATCACTTGAACGCGCTTTGTTTGCATTCACGATTACGCTTTATGGTTGTTCACCTTGCACGCAAATCACGGTATGAAAACGCACTCGGGGCAAATCATTCTTTGTCTCTTTGCAAATGCGCAGTATTTCTACGTGCGACGAGAAACACGCGCGAAAATACACAGTTTTTTTCTCTAGAGTCGAATGCAGGGAAAGAAACTATTTTGAAAAAAGAAAAAAAATTTTTTTGGTTGAGTTAGAGTTTTGGAATAATTGTGAAACATTATAAAATTTCATGGTTTCATACAATTTATTAATGAATTTCATTGTAGGGGAGACCGGAACGTTCTGGAGATCTAAAATTATTGAAAAAATTGAAGAATTCTCTTTTTTTTAACTTTTAGTATTTTTTTTCATAACGTTAGTAAAGTTGGTATTGCAAATATGTTGATTGAGTAATTTATAATTCAAAATTTGTAATGAAATTAAGTTGCTAATCAAAAATATGAGAAAGGATTTTACTTTTCAATTGAACGATAATTATAGGCATTACAAATATCGAAAAACAAAATAATGTTAGAATCTCAAAAAATATGTATTCGATTGGTTAAAAAATGAATAAAAAACATTATTGATCTCGATAAATTATTCTTAGGCAACTATTAAGGTTTTTTAAAATACTAAACTCATAAAATATCGAAGAAAATATTATAACACTAGAAAAAACAGTTTTTTTTTAAATTCACTTGAAAATCATGGGAAATTAATACAAACATTTGAAACAATGTAAGAACTGTAGGAACACTTGAATTGACTTATTGAATTTCAATAAATTTACAAAATATTTTACAGCGTTCGAAAAATTGTTCATTTTGTCACTCCTCAACAAATTATATGAATTTTTAAGTTGTCAAAACTGTGGAAATCATCAAACTGTTTAAACTATTTAGTATGATATACAAAATTTACCAGAACAGTTAAAAAATATCGAAACTGTTTCATGAAAATGCCAAAATTTAAAAAAACTGCCAAAAATGCTTAAAACCTGTCAAAAAGTTGAAATTTAAAAAATTTTCATAAAATGCTAAAATTGTGTTATTCAAAAAATTCATACTGCTAAAATTGTTGTAAATATCAAAGTGTCAAAAATATTTGAAGGCTATTAAAATGTATTAACTTTTAAAACAATTGTAAACTTAAGGGGGGAGACCTACCTAAACGACTGAAATCGTGTGTCAAACTTTGCGCGTGGATTGCGGCAAAACCATAAGTGATAGAAATTCCAAATTTGG
>JAPYZL010029387.1:0-10377 GCA_030522825.1 Platygaster orseoliae | reverse complement strand
AAAAGGAGATTATGTTGAAAAATAAATTATGTTGTGCCTCGAAAAATGTTATTTTCTTGAAAAGGCCAGAAACTTTTCAAATGACCCTCGTATGTTCCTATGTACAAGGTCTTAGGTTCAGACTTATTCTGTGCCAAATTTGGTTAAAAATGGTTTTGGAAGACTGAGAACAATGTCAATAACTATGGTAATAATATATTAAATGGTTCAAAACTTCCCAATTCTTCTCAAAACCATTCCAGTCTAATACTGTGCCAAAATAAAATCTTTCAAAAGTCTAATATAACAGTTAAAGTATAATATAACAGTTGGAATCCCACGTCTTTATTCCATAAATATAAATACCTGTTCAAGACAACATTCAACAGCTGATATCTAAACCATCCACTTCATACACAACCTAACCTCAATTTGTTAAACACCCTTCACCCATCAATAACCACCATCTTCAACAATCAATTTATATCCCAAGAAAAACTTATCTCCACAAGCAAAAGATGATCTGACGATAATGTAACGACCTTTTGCAGAGCTCGCCCAAAGATTAGACCGCTATCCTCTAAAATCACGAGTTTGATTTATCGTTGCGAACGACGACGAATTCATTAAATACGATCTGGGACAAACTGGGCTCGTTAAATCGAGATGTCAGAGGTTCGTGTGGCCGGGACAACGTCTTTAGAACCGTCAAGCCTTATCACAAGAGGAGAAAAAAGAAAGAAAAAAGTAGGAAGAGACGAGGCGAAGGGGAAAGAGAAGGCCGAGATTCGTCGCGACATCGATAGTCGATATCGCGATGCACGCCACGAGATACGGAAATACCAAAGAGCCCGCATCAACCGTATTTCATTCGAGCGTTTCTATAAAGTCGCGCTCTCATTATGCGACTCCGACATAAAAGGAAGTCACGGGTTGAGATCGCGCAGTCACGATACGCGAAAATATATACGCTCGACATTTGTTGGGGGCTTCTGATCGCGGTGCACGCGAAGCCGAAAACTTCGACGAAATTATTTTTTCATTTTTTATCCGAGTGGCAATTCACTGGATTTCGGTTTCGAGCTGAAAAAAAAAGTTTCGGTCTGGGGCTTGAAGTAGATTTGAGTGTGTCCGCTTTTCTAAATCAGAACAAGTGGTTTTCACTACTTGAACAGTGTACGACCTTTAAGTAAATCGATGAATAGATTCTATGACATTCAATGTAGATATCTATGACATACTTCTAAAAAATCTACACACAAAAATCGTTTTGTCAAGTTGTGTTGAAACAGCAAATCCTTCTTTTTCGTCTATAATACTATGTTCAACCGCATCTTAAGATATATGTATGAAGTTGTGTCAGCGACTTGGATTAATTCAAGTCACTTTCTTGTGACACAGACTGTATAAATATACGTATATATATACATGCCAAAGACCGTCTCTGGCAGTAATTTGACACGTGGTGAAGTTTCTTGGGGAAGTCGGTAGAGCTACCGGGGGTCCCGGGCTACTCGCGCCACCGAGCACGTTAATCGACTCGGTTTATCGCTTTGCCCTTCCTCGACAATCGAGAGCACGCCCCGAAAAGCCACTCCCGTCTATAATATCCGTTACGAAACGCTCATCATTGCGCTCATCGTCACGCCGATTAAGCGCCCGCGTCAAATACAATCTGTAAATCATTAAACCTTAACTTTTTATCAAAAGTGAAACAAATTTAAGGACGTCGAAACCAGAAGTGGGGCGAGGGAGAGGGGGGTGAGGAATTGAAAAAAAAATAAATTTTTTGATGCTTCAGAAGGGAAGACTTCAAAATTGTGAAAAAAAAGTTTAGCGTCGAAATTCCAAATTACAACTAGCGAAGTAAATAAATTTCCACCGAAATTTTGCAATTTTTTGAACTTCGGGATTTTAAAGTTATAGGTACAGATTTTGGAATTTTGGAGTTGCATATTTATTAAATTCGTGTTGAATAAAATGTGATTTAATTTTCATCCTAGTACTTTTAGTAGTTTTTATAAAGATGAAAGGATTTTCTGAAATATTTAAGGATTTTTATTCAGCTATCTAGAAATCAATGGTTTAGGAAATGAAAGTTCAAAAACTCTTATAAAATTTTTCAAAATTTCAAGAAAATTATAACATTGATCTCAAGTATTTCATAAATCCCTAGAATTTTATATTAGGGAATGTTTATAAAATTTTAAAGTAATTTTTGGTATTTTTAAAGATTTTTTATACTTCTCAATGGAAAACTCTACGAATTTTTGAAATTGAATACTCTCATTTTGAAAATTCCAAAAAATTTCAGTTTTCAAATTATTTTTTTAGTAAATAATATCTTTAAAAAATATCCAGTGCTTTTCTTTTTATTCCTCATTTTCTAAGTATTTATAAAATTCAAATAATTTCCTAGCATTTCTATATACATTTTAAAAATTACATGTTTTAGTATTCAAGGTTTTCTAAATATTTAAGGGGGGGGGGAATAAGCAAATTCAGAAAATCGATTTTCTTTTTTTACGTTTTCATGAAGTTTAACCTTTCGAAAATGTTGTGTCACAATTTCAAATCAATTGATGATTCAGTGTAAGTCACAAAAAAAAATTTTTTTCTCATTTTTAGAGTAATAAACAAATTATAAACGCGTTTTTCTGAAAAACAATTTTTTGAGTCCGTGAACACGATCCTGTAAAATCTACTCGACCGATTCTTTTCAAACTTGGAACATAGTTTCATGGTATAAAATGCCTCCCCCCTACGTTTTTGAAAATTTTCTATTTTCATATTTAAGTAATTTTTCATTAAAAAAATGGCGGAAAATTCAGCGAAAAATTGCGTTTTTTGCTTCAATAGACCACGAATTGTTAAAAAAAGAAAATAATAACTTTCTAACGATGTAGAGGGAGAATTAACTCTTACTTTAAGTAAATTGGCCAACTTTTTTGATTTCCGATAGTTCTACGCCGAGTTATCGTGTTCACCGTACAACGTGTTTTCAAAAAGACGTTTTGGGAAATGCTCTGTCGTCGGCTTATTTTTTAATATTTAATTAAAAAAATTTAACAAAATATTCTCTAGATGATGCTTTATAATTTAAAAAAAGTTTGAATAAATTTGCTTGAGCTGTATCACCGTAAAAAATCAGCGAAAAAAGTGTTTTTTGTTTTAAGTTATCCCTTACCCTCCTTAAGAAAATTATATTGACACAGTTTTTAGTAGGTAATAATAATTTTCTCGTGTTTTCCGCATTTTTTTTGTATTTACAAAATTTTTAAGAATTCTTTAGTATTTTAATGGATGTTAAGTATTTTCGTCGATTTCTACATAAATTTAAAAAATTCAAATTTTGATCCATTTCCTGTAATTTCATAGATTTCTGTAAAAATTTCATTTGCCATCAGAAGATATTTTGTATTTTTTCATAATGTCCAAGTGTTGAAAATATTTTTTCATCACTCTAACCTCAAAACTGGCTTTGGCGAGGCCGATTTTGTCCCTCGCCTTCGGCTCGGGATAAAACCTTCGGCCTCGCCAAAATCGGCGATAGCTCCCGAGTACGAAATCTACTATTTCACATTTTCTAGTATTTTTATAGATTTCGAATAATTTTATAGGTTGCTATATACGCTTTTTTAAACTTGTTGCTCTCAAATTCTAAGTTTTATAGATTGAAGGTATTTATTCAAATTTTTCAGAAAAAAGTTCTTCCATAGAATTCTATGACTTTCAGTATTTTTTAAGAGTTTCGATGATTCTTAGGATTTTTCAGTTTTTTAAATGCATTTTTATGTAGATTTATTAAATTAGATGCTCTAGAGTTTCAAGTTTTTGTAGATTTTAAGCATTTTCGTATATTGTAAACAATTTTTTTTCAATTTATTGTCTACATTATCCTTTTCATTTTTATCAAACTATCGTTAAGGAAAAAAACTGCTGAAACTAAGGTTATTGTTATTTTTGAGTTAGTAAAGTCAAAAATTGTGAATACTGTTCAAGTTTTGATTTTTTTTCATTTTTGATGATTTACATTTTTTTCTTGACTGAACCAAAATTCTAATTTTATAATAGATTACTATATACGCTTTTTACAATTTGATGCTCTGAAATTCCAAGTTTTATATGTCGAGGTATTTATTTAGATTTTTCAGAAAAAATTTCTTCCATAGAATTCTATTACTTTCAGTATTTTTTCGGAGTTTAGATGATTCTTAGTATTTTTTGGTTTTTTAATGCATTTCTATGTAGATTCATTGTATGAGATGTTCTGGAGTTCCAAGTTTTTTTAGATTTTGAGCATTTTCTTAGATTGCAGAAAAATTGTTTTATATTTACTGTCTACATTACCCTATTCATTTTTATCAAAATTTCGTTTGAGAAAAAATTTTGCAAAAACCAGGGTTATTGTTACTTTTGAGTTAGTAAAGTTGAAAATTGTGGATACTGTTTCAGTTAAAATTTTTTTTATTTTTGATGATTTTTACTTTTTTTTTAGATTGAACCAAAATTTTAATATACTTATAGATTACTAAATACACCTTTTACAACTTTATGTTTACAAATTCCAAGTTTCATAGATCGTAGGTATTTATTCAGATTTTTCAGAAAAAAGTTCTTCCATATAATTCTATTACTTTCAGTATTTTTTCAGAATTTAGATGATTCTTAGGATTTTTCTGTTTTTTGACGGATTTCTATCTAGGTTCCTTAAATTAGATTCTCTAGAGTTTCAAGTTTTTTTAGAATTTGATAATTTCCATAGATTGTAAATAATTTTTTTATATTTATTCTCTACATTATCCTTTTCAAACATTTTTATCAAAACTTCGTTTAGTAAAAAATTCTGCTTAAACCATGTTTATTGTTATTCTTGAATTTGTAAAGTTAAAAATTGTGGATATTATTCAAGTTTTGATTTTTTTCATTTCTAATGATTTCCACTTTTTTTCTTAACTGAACCAAAATTCGTTAGAATCTACCAAACCTTATTTGCCTTCACTAAAAATTTATCCAATTCCACCAAACAATCGGTTCGTCAAACAACGAGTCAACCAAAATCTCAAAACGAAATTGACTTTTCAGACTATAAGGGCTGCATAAAAAGCACTATAAAAGTCAAACACTTCCACCCCTCTCCACCACCCCACCATATAATCAGCCACAATTTAAATGCCCCGCATAACAACCGGTAATAACGTTACGAGGGCATTTATCGATCGCTTTGCACGTTGTGCCCGGACACACGGCAATGGTCTCGAGAGCCTCGTAAAAGCCGAACGGGACGGCTGGGCTCTATCTTCACCTCGCTTTCAACCTGCATATATATGCAGTAGTACGTGTCGACATATGGACGGACGGCTTGACGCGCTTGTACGGGCCCCCGCGCAACGCGCCACTCGAACCGGTCGCTCCAACGATTTTTACAGATATACACGCGACCCTTTTTGGTATCGTCGATTTCATTAGCCGCCCGCGAAACCGGCACCAGCCACTTTTCCAAACCGGCTTTTCAGTCGCCAAAAAAGTCGAAAGAAAAAAATTGAAATTAAAAAGTCGAGTTGGATTCATAAGGTTTCATTAATTTCCCAATGCATTTGGTACGTGTTTTAAATCTTGTTTGTTTTTTGTTTTTAATATAATATCTTTTGATATAATATGTTAAATTATTATATATTATTATTTTTACATTGTTATAACATTAAAACTACCTTTTTTCTTATTTCATTTTAAAATGTCAATAATTATCACCTGGACCAAAAGATTCTCAAAGTATAATCAAAAACACAAAAAATCAAGAAATTTAAGTCAAAAGTTCCTCAAAATCGAAAATTGCAAGCAATTTATAACCTTACGATAACATCAATCGACATTCAACTTTTCAAATAACGTCGAGAAGCGAACAGGAAAAGGGGAACAGCCAAAACGTAGCTATTGGGGTGAAGGGACTATTAGAGGCCGCACTGTAATTTACAGTGTATATTCTTCGACGAAACCTAACACGTGTAATCGCGTGGGTTACCCGGCTTCCAATCGACTGAGCGCATTAGCTTGGGAGATCCGAAAAAGGGGGCGAGAAAAAAAATATAGAAAGGGCAACCCGGCTCTGCTGATCGGCAAAATCGCTGATCCCATTTGTCCGGGCAAAGCCGCTCGCGGCAATCCAATTTATTTATTGGCTTTTGCCGCAAAGTACTCGAGTTTTCTGAGTGTTCGTATTTTTGTAAAACCGGCGAATATTAAGATCATGGGATTTTTCGGCTGGAAATTGTCCAGAAGAAAAAGAGGTGTTATATTTTATGTAATTTTATAATGATAAGTCATTTAAACTATAATCGTTCAAAAAATGATGAAAAAGGTAAAGTCGTATAAACAAACCGGAAAATTTCTTGTGACTAATTAAAAGTCAGTGTATACTTCTTTATCGATCATGAAATTTTATCGCCGATTTTTGATCGAATTTATTGCAAAATATGTGAAAAAAAGAAAGACTAGAAATAAACAAATAAAAATAATTATAGTTATGGATTTTATTAACAACGTATTCAACACGAATATATTTCCTTAATTTATTATTACTATTTTTAATTACTTTTCCACGTAAATAATTTATTTAAATTAAGTGTCTTTATCACACAAACTTTAACGTTTGATTTTTTAATTATTAAAGCAAACTTCAACAGGATAAAAATTTTATTTATATATTTTTTTAACTGTAACTGCTTAAGAATGCAATAAATTCCAACGATTTTTACATATTTATTATTTATTTTAATAACAACAAAACTCTCGATTTTAGAAATACCTCATCCTTAACATCGTAATCTCAAATTTTTGTAAATCAAAAATTTGAATTTAATAAACTAAATCTATACCGATTTTTTACTATTCTATTTCTTAATTTTAAATAATTCATTTACTTTGCAGTTAATTTAGTGCTTTTTTGTTTGAATCTTGCTTTAACTTTATGTAAATAAAAAACCCCACGAAAATAAGGCAAAAATAACCCAACCAATGAAATTTTGAAAATCTGTCCAATTTTTACTTGAGTTTCGGTTGCCATCGAAAATCTGGTTTTCATAAAATGACAGTTGCAAAATGAAAAGCGTGAAAAAAAATTAATATAATAAAGAAAGCAAAATAACTCCTATATAAAAAATTTCTGAAAAACTACTAAAAATCATTGCAACTACAATTAATAATTCCTATACCCGATCAAAAATAAAAATGAAAAACAATTGATCAATTTGGCTTCAACTATGTAAATACGAAACTCGATGGAAAAAAGGAAAACAAAATGATTCAACAACCGATGAAGTTTTGAAAACCCGTCCAATTTTGACTAAAGTTTTGGTTTAAATCGAAAATCTGCTTTTCATAAAATGACAGTTGCAAAATGAAAATTGTCAAAATAAAATTCACACGATAAAAAATGCAAAATAACACATTATACAAAAAATGTTGTGAAAAACTACAAAAAACCAAGGAGGGTATTTATTGTAAATTACTTTTTTGGGCATTGTGAACATTGTGCATAATTTAAAGTGCATACAGATTTATGTGCAGTGGTCCATTGTGCATATTATAATTATTTACATTCATATGAGAAAACCATAATTGTCTTTGTTCAGAATTATATCAACTCGTAATGAGCTACTTAAAATTAACAAATTCTTCAGAAGAATACAATTAATTATAATAATAATTTCATGATAATTTATTTATAATTATAAAAAAAGTTATCAAAAAATACTTAGAAATAATACCAATACTTGCTTGTGTTGTCAATCTGTACCCTTAGTGATTTTGATTCTTATAAAAACATTATTGAAATTTATATAAAATCGACCTTATAAAATTCTTATAGGAAAATTTTTTTTCAAAATAGTAACATAATAAAAACCTCATAAGAAAAGTTTTTCTTATAAAATTCTACTTAATGTAAAAATTAAAAAAAAATAACTTCTGTATGCAAATTTTTTTTTGTACAATATTTATGAAAAAATTTGTTTTATGAGAAATTTTTCTATTTAAACAGTGTTTTAAAAAAATGTCTTTCTAAATTTTCAGGTCGTTTGTATTTTTTATTTTCAGTTGATCACTATATTTTCAGATTTTGTTTTATTCTTCGTTTTCAATGTTAACATTCTTTAAATATGGTTTTTTAAATATGATTTCGCAAAATATGTTGTATTTAAATATCCAATGAATGATGATATTAATTCTTATTAAATTTGATTTTCGAAAAGATTTTGAAATTTTTTTTAAAAATGTAACTGGGTCTTATAATGTCATTCATAAGAAAATTATTTTTATAAGAATTTTCTAAGGTCGACTTTTCAACAAATGGAATTATTATAAAAAATTTCTGATTCTCATAAGAATTTTGCCATTTTTCATAAAAACTAAATTCACTGAGGACGCAATTCAGATTTTTCAATGTTGCAAAGATTTTCTTGTATATGAAGAGCAACCTATAATTTCAATTTGCACAAAAAATTATACACAATCGACCACAGCACTAAAACCTGTAAATACAAAAAATCTATGCAAAAAGTCAAAAATGCACAAAAAATTTATGCACAATTATTATCCCATTTTTCTATTCAAAAAGTTTCCCAACAAAAGGTCTTCCTGAATTTTCAGTTTATTTGTATATTTTATTTTCAATTGGTCATTATATTTTCAGAATTTGTTTTAGTCTTCGTTTTTGATGTCAATATTCATTCAATGCGGTTTTTTAAATTATGATTTTGTGAAATATGTTATATTCAAATATTCAATAAATTATGATATTCAATATTATAATTTTTTATTTTTCATAAGATTTTGAAATTTTGTAAAATAGTGTAATTGGTTTTTGTAAGGTCACTTTATAATTTAAATTATTGTATGGAATAAAATACAAGTATTTAATATAAAATTCTTGTAAGAAGAATTTTCTAAGGTCGGCTTTATAAAAAAAAGTAATCTTATGAGAAATTTCTGATTCTTATTATAATAGAATTTAACCATTTTTTATAAAAACCAAACTCACTGAGGGCGCAAGCCAGATTTTTTATCGATTGTTGCAACGATGTTCTTGTATATGAAGAGCAATCTATAATTTCAATTTGCACAAAAAATTATGCACAATCAACCGCAGCACTACACGGAAAAAATCTTTTGGCAAAAATTACCAAACGATTCAGGAATCGCTGGACAATGGTGAAATTTTGTCACTTTTTCCCCAAAAATATAGTAATTTTTACCATATTTTACGATTTCTTACCCAAAATGTGGTAAAAATTACTATATTTTATGGGAGAAAGTGACAAAATTTCACCATTGTCCAGCGATTCTTGAATCTTTGGTAATTTTTGCCATAAAATTTTTTCCGTGTAAAATCCGTGTATACAATAAATCTATGCAAAAAGTCAACAATGCACAAAAAATTTATGCACAATAGATACCATCCCAAAAACCATTGTAACTACAATCAAAAATTTACATACTCGATCAAAAACCAAAATGAAAAACAATACATCAATCTTCCTTCTTTTTATGTAAATACAAAACCCGATAAAAAAAAGTCTAAAACAACCCAACCATTGAAATTTTGTAAACCCGTTCAATTTTTCCTAAAGTTTCGGTTTCCATCGAAAATCCAGTTTTCATAAAATGACAGTCGCGATTCATACGCGGATTAGCGAGGAGAGGAACAAAAAAAAGGATAGGAGCGAACGCGAAAATGGCGTGTATCAGATAATTAAATCAATCGCACACGGCAAAGAACACTGATTGACGGCTGTTGGCGCGAGGTGGGACGAGTGAGCGAGCGCTCATTATTATTCGTCGGACAATGATTCGCACGCTTCGCTTTTCGGCGGGCAATCGCCGGCACGAGCAAGCCCGTGGAAATTCAATTCTCCCTCTGTCTGGCTCCTGGCATTTATCCCTCAACCCTCTCTTTTTGCTCCCTCGACATGCGGGGTAATTGAAATCAGCCTCCGCGGCGTAATATTATTCGACGCTTTTTCGTCATTTTATTTGTCGACGCTCGATAAATATTCGATTATCGCCCCCGCTATCCACGCGTTTTCGTCGTTTGTCGAAAATGTACTAGCCGTCATTGACGCACGGCCGACATTTTTTTCGGAGCGAGCTCGTTTCGTACGTGTTGTAAATTTTTATGGAGTTTTGGCAAGTCACCCCGGATCGGATCAACCGCTGATGGATCAAATATGATTTCAACGGTTTATTCAAAAATAGTATATTTTTTAGCTAGCGCAAAGAATAGATATTTATGCTACAAGGGAGAAAAAGGATGATTCCAACGTGTGCAAAGTTTGGGCACGAGCGAAGCGAGTGCGCAATTGCACTCGTTGGAATCATCCTTTTTGTCTCGTGTAGCATACA
>JAPYZL010029385.1:0-13056 GCA_030522825.1 Platygaster orseoliae | reverse complement strand
AAAAAAAAACAGAAACAGATATGAATTTTCAAAAATGAGATATTATCATTTTATACGAACGTTTGTAGATTTTTTAAAAAGAAAAAATTGAATCATTACACTTTGATGTAGAGGAAAGATATTTATTGACTAGTCGATATCAATATTCATGATTTGACATTTTAGTTTCATGAAAAATTCTGTTGCAGCGTCGCCATTAGGATAAAATTTCTACAAAAAATTTTTCTTTTGAGATTAACTCTACCTTTTTTTTCTACTAAAGCTGACATTTTCAGCACTGAATTTCCCGTAAAATGCATAGAAAATCCATTTACATACATGACGCGTTCACATTTTGTTTATTCAATACCAGCACCAGTAAAGCGGGAAAATTCCAAGAGGAACAATTGAGTAGTTGGCTAATTACCTTCGAAAAAAGTGAACAAGGGACTTTTTCGAAGGTGTAAATTGGTGTTGTTGAAATGTGTAGATAGATCCAGCGTAATTTACGGTTTTCTCTGGATTGCTCGCCAAGTGTCGCCTTTCGCGTTTCCAGCGAGTTTGGATTCAGCACGTGTCAAAGCGAGGCTGTTTAACGAACCGTTATGTGGATAACTGGATCTGCTGGGGTAGCTAAATTGCTTTACTTTTCCTGAGATATTTTTTTTCTAAGTGTCATGTCGAGTGGTGCGCAGCTACTAACGACTTGAAATTTATTTTTATTGATTGTCAGTTTCATTCTAGTGGAAAAATCTTTTCTAGTTAGTTAGAAAATGAAAATATCTCGCTTACATGATGGATTTTGCAAATGAGAGGTAAAATTGGCGAGAAAATTGTTATTATAATTTTTATTAAAAGGTAAATAATAAAATATTTCTAAATTCTAAAGTTTTGAGTTGGAGAACATTATATAAAATAATGATAAAGCAAATAAGATAATAACAACTCGTAGATATTATTTTGCAGAAAGCTTTTTCGGAAAATGATCAATGATTATGAAAAAAAACAAAATCAAATTTGTCATAAATTATTTCATATTCCTATGACACATGTCAGAAAGTTTTCAAAAATGTTTCTTTATTCATTTTTGCTAGTTTGGTTGAAATTTCTCAAAGTTATTTTCAAAAAATTAGGAGATTCATTTTTTTAAATTTCAATAACTTTTGAACGTATATCCTGTTTAACCCTGTAGATTGACCGTTGTTTTAAAACATTTGTAGCATAATTTATTGCAAAAATTTTTTTCGGAGTGCCATGTTAAGTCGTTTGCAGCTTCTAACGACTTGAGATCTATTTTTATTGAACGTCAGTTTTTTTTAAAAGTTAAAAAATATTGTCTTGTTAGTTCACAATCAACATGTATTGCTCACCTGATGAATCTCACAAATGCAAATTAAAAATTCACGGAAATATTAGGTATTCTATATTTTTCTTTTAAAATTACTGTCTTATGACTATACAAATAAATAATAAAACATTCCTGATTATGAAGTTTTGTGTTGGAAGAAATTGAATGAAATGTTGAAAAAAGAAATAAAAACTGTTTTGGGGTATTATTTTTCAGGAAGCTTTTTTGTAAAATAATCAATAAGGATAGAAAAACAACAAATTTCTCATAACTTGTATCGTTGACATTTCTCAAAGTTATGAAAAATAAAAATGAAATTTATCTTCCTAGCATGATTTTTTCCAAATATTTTTCATTTTAAGTGTCATGTTGAGTATTGTAAAGCTGAAACGATTACAGATTTATTTTTCTTGAATGTCAGTTTTTGTTCCCTTTAAAAATATTTTAAGGTTAGTTTAGAACATAGATGTATTGTTAAAAACTCGACTTTGCCAAAAATGTATGGAAATTGGAAAAAAAATTCTTCTCTACTATCCTTTTCATTCTGTTGTCTTATTATTGACAATAAAAAATCGAATACTTCGAAGTTTTTAAATTAGGTATTTAAAAAAATGTAGCATAATTAGTGAACAAAATCGAATCGTCTAAATTTGTAGATAAAGAAGCTTTGAAAAAATGATAAATGAAAAAAAAAAATACTTCCAGATCGTTAGTTTATCTGTAAAACACCTGTCAAAAACTTTCAAAAAGCTTCCAAAAGTCATATTTTTTATATAATTATAAATTTTTAGTCCTCCACTTATTCAATATTATTGCAATTCAAAATGTTCTTGGAGTTTCTTGTCAATTTTTTTTCTTTTCGTGTCAATAATTTTTATGAGACAAAAGCTTGAAATGACTATAATAAAGTCTGAACGTTAAGAAATCACGTGTTTAATGTAGTTGCGAGAGAACGTTTAAAATGGTAATATTCTTTACCAACCAGCTTAAAAACTTTTCATGATAATTTTAAAAATGAAAAAATTTATGTTCTACAAATGAAAATAACTTCCAAGAGTATCTTACGGCAAATTCTGTATTTTGCACGCTTTTTTATGGTTTTTTCCTTTTTTCTCTTCTTTGAAATATTCGGTTAAAAGCACATGTCTGAATTTTTCGTAACAAAAAGCTGCGGCGTTTCCGTGTCCCGAACGTGTCTTGGTAGATTATAATTTCGGGGCATTCGTCGGTGGTCGGGCTAAATGCCGAGATATTCGTGTGAAACAATGAAAATGGGAGGCTGCAGCCGCGCTAGATCCATTCGTTTGGCGGAGTTGCGGGTTACGACTTTGTGCGATACGTATTCCATTACACGGCGACCCGTATCGCTCGGGCCCTTTGTAATCAACTCCCGGCTGCAAAGATACGAGGGACATTGTTGATACTTTTTCAATGAATAACGCCGCTCTCGCGCACTTGCACGTTACCTCTAGAATTTTGCAATTACGATGCGCGCATCAATTATTTCGCGTCTGACACATAATCGAAATTTTAGTCCCCGTTTGAACATCAGTTGAACATACAACGGCAGGTTGAAGATGTTCCAAGCTGTAAAGTTTAAAAAATTTTTTTATTAATGTTGATGCAACTCAGTGAAATAGAAAGCTAAATAAAAATCTACAAAAATACTCAAAAAAGTCATATGTTTTCAACACTTGAGCAGTGAATACTATATAAATCTACACGAAAATCTATGACAATACAAGAAAATCTTTGTGATCATACATATATATGTACTAAATATATATATATATATATGTAAACAAAAGGAAAAAAATTCTATAAAAGACTTGTTTCCTGCGAAATCTAGAAAAACAACTGAGATCTATTATACTTCGAATTCTAGAGCATTGAATTCTAATTTTATGTTTTATATTTTATGTTTCATTTTATGTATTATAAGTTTCAAAAATGTAACTTCGGAAATTTTTTTACTCTCACTTGCAGATTTTGAAATCTCGTAAAGTTTCGAAATTCTATACTAAAATAGTAAAAAAATGAAATTATGATAATCTAGTATTAGAGTTTCTCACTATTGCCATTGGCAATTACTTTCTGAAATTCCATTTTTAAAAAATCATCAGAGTTTTTTACGAAATGTCACTGATATCGAAAACTATTGAGGAAAAATTAACATCCTCTACATAAACCAAAGTTTGAAAGAAAAGCGTTGAAAATTAGTATTTAAAAATAATAAAGACAGTATTTTTTTATTATTAACTAATTTTTTTGTATTTCAGTTGTTGTTTTCAAAAAATTATAGTACAAATTTTTCTGTTACATAAAAGTTTTCTTAACTAAAACGCCGATTATTGAAAATAGCGAACTACAGTTAAAAAAAAAAGAAGAATACACTGATTCTCAAAGTACGAAGTATATAAATCTGAAAAACTGGATAGAGGTGATTTCAATCTTCCACGTCAAAACACAAATAACGAAAAATATTACGTTTTGAGATAATAATCGTCAATATGTGATTATTTGAAAAACAAGTGTTACTAATTTTATTTTTTTACTTCTTCTTGTAGGTCCTAAATTTTGTGAAATTTTAAAGTTTTATACTGTAATAGAAAAAAAATAAAATCATCGTAGTGAATTTAAGCATCAGAGTTTGATACTATGGCGATTGGCAATTTCTTTCTGAAATTTCATTTTTTAAAAATCATCAACGTTTTATTCGAAATAAAGCAGAAGCCAAAAACAGTTCAAGTAAAATTGACGTCCTTTATATTGCACTAAAATTAAAAAAAAGGAATACATCCAGAAAAAATTTTAATTTAACGCCATGTGAAAAAGGCCACTTTTCCACACGCTCAGGCGGAGCAAAACTGGCATTTCCACACATTTTTGAATAAAATATAGTCCTTGACTAGTGTAGAACAATTTTTTCAACTCATTTGATTGTAACGCTCACTTTCGGCTCGCGTTGTAACCCTCAGATTCGTTAAAAAAAAACTTTTTTACACTAGTGAAGAAATATACTATTACCCTTTTCCCAAAGTTCATCTATAAACAAATCACACTTCACAAACATTTTTGCGTTTCCTCACTTCTGCACTTGCACCCCTGATAACCCATCATCCCTCGATATGAAATTCATCTCTGCTCTTTACGACTCTTCCAACCCTTTTTCACTCGCTGCAACACTTCTACGTGAGATTCATACGGAATCTAATTAAGATTAACGCGCATATCTTGAATCGTGGCTCTCTGGGACGTGGAAACACATATATTTCAGCCAGCTTTTCTGCTCCTTCTTTTGGCCTGAGTCAGCCGTAAAATGAATCCGCCAGCGTTGTAAGATTGGATCGCACGCGTGCATGCCCGTGGAACACACTTTTGATGTGAGAAATGAGCATTTCATAGAAGCATGAACAAGCCCAAAATGAATCCCAAAGTCTCACTGCATTTTTCAGTACTCGCACATGACATGAATAAACATTTACTGTATTCGAAGACGGTGGAACAAAATGTGAAAAATGTTTCGTGACAAAAAAGTTATTTTTGAAAATGGATAGTATTATTTTTCTTGAACACATTTATATAGTATTTCTGCAGGCAGGAATATCAACTGGTTCCTGGAGTCGAATAATCAAAAGTCAGTAGCCCAGGTTTTTTGCCTATAATATTCTTTAATTTTGTTTTAATAATGATTTTTTTTATTTTTTTAAAGGATAAAATATAAAGCTTGATTACTGACGTTTGATAATGTGACTCTGAGGATCAATCGATATTACTGATCCCAATTTATTACAGAGTGCTTTTGTTTGTACATATTTACTATTTCTGCAATTGTTAGGTCATTTTGGAGATATTAGTTATATTTTCAAATTTCGTGATTCTTTATATGAACAATCTTCATCGTATTTCTAAAAACGAAAAAGAGATTGTATTTTTTGAAACTGATCATGTATTCAAACAATCATTTGTTGATATTTTTTTACGTTGGAAGAAGATGATTAATTCATTTCCGAACGGTGTTCATTTTTATTTTTTCCAAAATTTGTATTGAAATGATATGTAACCTTAAAATACTGCTATAAATTATTTAAAAAGTATAAAAATAACAATCAATTATGTAGGTTTGTACAAATTTTTGAAAAACTGTTCGAAGCAGGGATGTTGAGCCACTCCGTTTTTAGGTCCGGTCCGGACCGGACCGGACCGCGTAGCGAGAGAAACGTTCCGATCCAGGCTTTTACCTCACTGGCAGCAATGTTGAACCGCTCCATTGTAAAAAATTATATGCATTTTTTAAGAATTAAATTTGATTTTTTGTATCATTTGATTTTTTCTTTTCCGACGAAACTTCTTTTTTGAATAATAAATATTTATGCTACAAGGGGGAAATGGAATGAGCGGCAGCGAGTGCCCAAGCGCGCGAGTTGAATCACATTCCTCCCATGTAACATACAATATTTTTTCCATGTATGTGTAGGAGTGGCCGCTTACGATGAGACGCATGACGCAGGCCTCTTCCAAAAAGTCATAAAATCAGCGAGAGAATTCTTCTTTGTTCCCTGCTATCCGGTATAAAAGTCTTTTATCCCGGATAGCAGGGAACAAAGAAGAATTCTTCCGCTGATTTTATGGCTGCTCGGAAAGAGGGCTGTGTTCACGCGGTTCATCGTAAAAAAGCGGCCATTCCAACACATACATGGAAAAAAATATTTTATGTGTATTACGATCGCAAAAGTTTTAAATCCTTAATTCAAAATTGAGCCATAGATATACAGGGTGTACCAAAGTCCCCACGCCAAAAAGAAATCCAGTATTCCTTTTTAAATTTCGAGTCGAAAAGTCCTTAGCCACTTTTTACGAAACTCAAAAATAAAAAAGTTTTTCGAGTTTGAAAGTTAAACAATAAATGCGCTTTTTCAACAAACGGTGATAAAAACCAGAGACCAAACTCTACACAAATTTTCTTCATCATTTTCTGGATTGAAAAGTCCTTTGCCACTTTTCACAAAACTCAAAATCAAAAAAGTTTTTCAAGTTTAAAATCTGAGAAATCTGATTGGTTGAAACTTCTAACTCGAATTTTTTTTTTGATTTTTAGTTTTGCGAAAAGTGGCAAAGGACTTTTCGACTCAGAAAAATATGAAGAAAATTTGGGTAGAGTTTAGTACGTAGTTCTTATCCCCACTCCTCGTAAGAGCGCGTTTATTGTTTAAATTTAAAACTTGAATAACTTTTTTATTTTTGAGTTTTGTAAAAAATAGCAAAGGTTTTTTCGATTCGAAATTTAAAAAGGGATACTGGATTTCTTTTGGGCGCGGGGACTTTGGTACACCCTGTATAGTCAGTTCTCATGCTTGCAAATAAACTGCAATTAATCGAACTCTATGTAGAAATAGAACCCAGTTATGTGAGAGCACAAAAGATGTTGACATTTGCAAATTTCGTTTATAAAATCAGCGTTTACAATGATTGCAACTTACCTTCTCAAACTACACACCTTCCATTTAAAACATGGAATATCAAGTTTTACGTGAAATTCAGTAACTAGGTTTTAACAAGGTATATATTTTTATATTCTGAGTTCAAAATTTCATTTGAATGATGAAGCGTTTAAATTGATTCAAAAAGTGAAAGTTTGATTAGCTTCAAGTTTTTTCATTAAACCTAGAATGAAATCAAAGTTAATAATTTAAATTCGCGCTCATAAGTTACATATAATTGTGATTTAAAAAAGATTCTTACATTCGACTTTAAAATTGCTTATCGTATCTATAATATTCGGACTAAAGCTTGATAATTTTAGCCTCAATAATATAGAATTAACAGCATTTTTTTTTAATTTTGATATAATTGTTGAATAACTCTCCATTCTTATTATTCTTAAATTTTATTCCCTCCTATCCTTCAGAGCACTAATAAATAAAAAATTAATTTCTTGTTTTGAGCTCACGACCTTTCATTGAGCTCTCGTCTGCACTGAGAGAAGAAATGTTAACTCTTAACCTATGTATTTTCGGATATGGCGAAATAGATATATATTTGCCCTAAACGTATAACACTTTTGATCAAATATAATTTGGTAACAGTCAAAAAATTATATTTATTTAAAAGTGTCATACATTTGGGGCAAATATATATCTATTTCGCCATATCCGAAAATACGTATGTTAATAGTTAACATTTCTTCTCTCAGTGTGGAACTGCATTTTCATTAATAACTATTTACTTTAAGTATATCTGAAAGTACTCGATTTTTCACTCAGATGACCATAATTTTACCAAAGTTTGAAAATATCTTGTTTTTCCTTAAAGATTCCGAAATCAACGATCACTGCATAATATTTTCTCCGATATTTAGAAACAAGACCAAAACATTACAATATCCAATTTAAAATATTGTACAATCTCAAAAACTCGTCAACATTTTTGAAGATCCAACAATTGTTTCTAATTTTTTTAAATCCTTGACAGTCATCAAAATTTCCGTTTCTCAATTTATCGAAATCTCCAAAATCATTATCAGTGTCCATAAAAATATGCGCGGAAGACAATGAAAAAATGCATGAAAATAAGCATAAGAAATGGCATAAATATATGCTGAAAAATATTCGCGAAAAATCAATTACATATGCTAAAACAAGGCACCAAAGGTAAAAAGCATGCATTTCAATAAGGAATGGCAAAATGAAATTACATGCATGAAACAACTGATCATTTATTAAATGTTGAATTTCACATGTTGTTTCAAATTTGCAAATACTTTTAAGTTAAAAGCAGTTTTCTCTCTAAAAAATTTTGTATGTATCATACTTCAACCGTTTCAACTGTTTCAACGAAGTGTAAACAAAATTTTTACAGTACTAGTAAAGTCTAGCGTAATAATCGTACAATTTCACTGCACGGAAACGCTATTACCGTACTCGTACTGTAAAATATCGTATATACTCGTACTAGGAAGTGCAATCATTTTCTGACACAGTTCGGCAAAAATTGTCTTTCAGATTGGGACACGGGAAATTTTATCAAAAACGTGTAAAAGAGGCTCCCAATAAACGATTTCCAAAAGGAATTTGCTAAGTTAGCTCGCGTTTTCGTTATAAATTTTTTAAACATTTTATTTTCTCTGAGATTAAAAACCGTTATTATTGGCCGATTTTCCAAAAATTTGGCTTATCTGATATGCTTTTGTGGTGGAAAATCTAATTCCGTCATTATTTTCGCAAAAAAAATAATATTTCAGAATTGCAATATTCTTCCAAAATTAATTGACTGCTCCATTTGTTACGCTGGCAACGGGACGCCGAACTTTCACTACTCGGCCACTGCAGTCGCATGATGGCAGTCGACTCAAAGTTTGCGTGCCCCATTACTAGCGTGACAAATGTTGCAGTCAATTAATTTCGGAAGAAAATCAAAATTTTGAAATATTGGTTGTTTTGCAAAAATAATGACAGAATTGGATTTTTTACCCTGAAAAACGTATAAAATGAGACTTATTTCTGGAAAATCGGGCAATAATAACGGTTTTTTATCTTAGAGTAAGTAAAATATTTAAGCGTAATTTAGGAAAGCCCTATAAAATCATATAAATTTTAAAAAACTACAAAAAAAACAAAAATTTCGAAAGCACGTAAAATTAGTGTGAAAGTATCAGCAGTAATAAATATTGAAGTATTATTTGGTAATAATTTACAACGATTCCCAGAAACCTATAACATTACTGAAATAAGAGATCAAAATTTGAATTGTACAGCATCACATTCTAGATTTACAAGTAGCAATTTACAAAAATACTATAAATTTATAAGAAATAAAAAACTCAAAAAACTCTTTTAAAGTTTAATCAATACCATAAAAATATGAAAAAAACTGCCAATCTTTCAATACTGAATTTATTATGAAGGAATAATTTTCTATGATATTTTAAATATTGTGGATGTTAGAGCATACAATTTATATATTATATACAATTTATTTCAAATAATTTTGTATATAATATTACAAATATCATACAATTTTTAAGCTAAGAAAATTCTGATAAAATATGTAAAAAGTGGTGAAGATCAATATGAAATATAGTTTCCACTATCAGAAAAACCAATTTATATACTCAGAATAGTTGAAATTTTATACAAGGTGATCCGGGATCCCCGTTACAAAAAAACCACATATATCTTTTTGAATTTCAAGTCGAAAAGTTTGTTGCCACTTTGTTCAAAACTCAAAATCAAAAAAGTCATTTAAGTTCGAAATTTGAATTTAAATGCGATTTTTTAACAAGTGGGGATTAGAACCACGGCCCAAATTCTACTAAAATTTTCTTCATTTTTTTCTGACTCAAAAAGTTCTGTGCTATTTCTCGCAAAACTCAAAATGAAAAAAGATATTCGAGTTTGAAATCTGAGAAATCTGATTGGTTGAAACTTCTAACTCGAAGATTTTTTTTGATTTTGTGTTTTGCGAAAAGTGGCAAAAGACTTTTCGACTCGGAAAAATATGAAGAAAATTTAGGTTAATTTTGGTACGTGGTTTTTATCTCCACTTCTCGTAAGAGCTCGTTTATTGTTTAAATTTCAAACTTGAATAATTTTTTTGATTTCAAGTTTTGCCAAAAGTCGCAAAGGACTTTTCGACTTGAAATTCAAAAAGGAATATGTGGTTTTTTTTGTAACGGGTATTCCAGATCACCCTGTATGTTGTAACAATACATTGTAGAAATCAATAAAAATATCAGAGAAAGCTACACAATTCGATAAATAACATTGAATATCAACGGAATTTTCAGAAATAAATAAAATGCAAGAAATACCTAGAGATTATGATTATTTAAAGTGCCTATGAATATATTGAAATTTTTTAGAACTATGATTCTTATAAGGCGAAAGTTCTGAAAATATGAATAGTTATCAATATAAATATTAGAAAAAAATTTTGCTATCACTAAAGAATAAATAAAAATATCAAAAGAGTTAAGAAAAAAAATGTAAACTTCGATGACTTGAATCTATCAAAAATCAACTTACATTGCATTGAAAACGAACAGGGAAAATGCGAGGTTAAAATCCATAAAAAAAATCGATAACTTCAACATTCCGAAATTTGAAAATCTACTCGCACACTTGAATTTCCAGAATTACCAACTATGAAATCCAAAAAAAATGTTTTATCAAAAAAACATCTCCCGAAAATGCTTTTTGCTTACACACTTGAAACTTGAATAGGGTTGTAGGCATAAACATATAGACATAAAGGCGCTGATTGAGAGTGTAAGGTAGAAGATAGATACCCTACTAAATACGATACAAATAAAAAATGAGTGCATTACATTATTATAATATATCGAAAAAACATAGAAATCAATAAATTGTCTATATTCTATTTATCCTAGATTTAGATTCTCTTCTCTTATAAACCTCGTAGCGACATAAGCGATCCGGACCGGACCGTTTTTCTGGTTACGCCTCCCCGGAAAACCAAATACCTCCAGATTCAACTCAGATTTGATGCAAGATTTTGATAGTCATCGATCAATTTTTGATGCGACCTACGTCCGCATAATGCACCAAATTTTGACCCAGATTTTTGAAACGAAGTTATCTCTTGCAGAGAATCACTACAGGAGCGCGAAATCACTACAGGGCCACTACAGGACCACTACACACAATACATAGAAGAAATCATGTCTGTACACAAAAGTTACTGTGTATTGTGTGTAGTGGTCCTGTAGTGATTTAGCGCTCCAGTAGTGATTTTCCGCAAGGGATGTTCCAGACTAGATAAATTTCTGATCAAAATTTTTGAAACCAAAGTTATCATCCAGACTGGATCAATTTCTGAACAAAATTTTTTAAACCAAAGTTATCTTCCAGACCGGATCAATTTCTGATCCAAATTTTTGATCAGAAATAAAAAAAAAAATTATTACGTTATTATGTAGGCGCCACGGCCCCATGTAGGCGCGCTTAGCTAACTTTTACCATCAGAAGTGACATTATATGCATCAGGTGAACACTACACTATGCCATTAGAGTGCTAATTGTCTTTAAGACTTCTGGGTACAAAGGCGCCCAATACGACTTCCTAAGTATTACGACAGGCTGAGTCGACAGTAGTACAAGTTGAGTGCGGTATATATGTATACTACGCATGGGTTTTTTTGGTTCATGCGAGAGAGAAGTGCTCAATTTGTACAATCTGTTCACGAAATCACGACGCACGAAATGCGTTCAAAAATGTAAAAAAGATTTTGACCAGAACTTTGATCAAATAAGTATCAACACTACGTCCGCAATATGGTTCAATATTAGGTCGATGTGATTGAGCTAATTTTAATCCTGATTGATTCATTCTGCGATGTAGTGAAAATTTTCTAATGTAAGACATGCCCAGATTTTTTATCGAATCTTGATTCGGTCTGGAAACATTTCTGGAATTCCATGTATTTGAACGAATGTGGAATTCCAGGTTTGGTTTTCCGGGTCGCTACGTGGTCCGGTACGGCTTAAGCAGGCCCGGTCCGGACCGTTTTTAGACCCGGACCGGTCCAATTTACGAAGTGGCTCAACATCTCTGGTTCGAAGTTTGAATCACTCTTCTCTACGTTCGAAATTACGGGAATTTTTAAAAATTAAATCATATTGAAAAATCCAAAGCTTTTAAAGATTTATACTGCTTTGAAAGAATTGGTAGCATTTTGAAAAATGTGCGAAAAATTTGTAGATTGTTGCATTGTGTTTTTCAACATTTTCCTTTGAAATATGCATGTTCGCGTATTTGAAGAGTTTATGAAAATCTACAACAATTGAAAAGTACCGACATAAAAATTTATGTCGAATCTCCTGGGAGTTGTACGTATTTTGTCGTAATTTAAAATGTTTTTTTGAGACTGTAATATGCTAAAAAATTTCTTTGATGCTTCGATTTTCACTCAGAAAAGGAGTTCTACTTAGAGACCCATTATAATTTTAATTACTGCTCGCGAAAAACAATTTTATAGTTGTTGAAATAATTTTATCCTGCTTCATTTTGTAAGAAGTGAATCGATCAATTTTCCCCAATGTATTGAAAGTTTTGGGTTTTATGAAACGGTTAATCATAAATGAAAATAGAATGAATTTTCAAGTAATATAAATTTAAATATCTTATATTATTCCAAAATTGACATTTGCAAGCAGTAATTGAAATATTCAAGAATCAAAAAAAAAAAATTATCATCTTGACCAGGACACTACGCACGGAATTCAAAACATAAACGAGATAATAAAATGACATATATGATTCAGGCAATTAAATATTTACACAAAAATCAAAATGCAATGACCTGATGAAAATTACAACATAATCGATAAAATGGTCTAAATCGACTCAAATCCATAATCCGTGAAATTTGCATATTCGAAAAATTGCTCATATAAAAAACGATACTGCTGTCATCTCGAAAATTAACAAAAAAAATTATATCACGAGTTTTTCAGCTATTCTATGGTATTTTCATCCACTTAATCGCCAAAGTTTTTTTCACTCAAAATAGAAAATAAAATAGACCTTTACATAATAATATTTTAAAACTTTAAAAAAGTAAACAAAAGGTTGTCGGGTAGTGCAGTACAAAAAATTTCGTTAAAATTTTGTTTTTTTTCTTGCAACTTTCAGGTACGGCATGTATAACCTTGTACATTGATTAATATTGAAAAACATAGCGCAACAAAAAATAATGATATCAAATCGTC